>JAVQIZ010173948.1:0-25290 GCA_036023535.2 Galaxias brevipinnis | reverse complement strand
CCCCCCCCCCCCCCCCCCCCCCCCCCCCCCCCCCCCCCCCCCCCCCCCCCCCCCCCCCCCCCCGCAACATACAGTGCACGTGTAGCGTGGCACAGCACACACAGTACATCTGCATCCATCTCCCCCGTCCGCTTTACCTGGACTCGTTCCCGTCAGGGAAATGAAGTGTGTCCCTTAGATGGAGCGGACGCTGGACAGACACAACCCGACACGACCGCTCCGCCATCTCTGCCACCTCCACCACTCCCAGCGCCGAGTCGCTCCTGTCCCCTCCATCTCACTGACTCTGTGACTGACATTCAATTAATTTGGGGCGAGAGTGGATCTGCCTAGCAGATGTGTCTGGGACAGAGCTCTCTGTCCCCCATGCAGGCTGCCTCTGAGTGGCCACTGGAGGATGTCCCGGAAAGGCTGCGAGCTGGATGGGGCTGTCCGTCACTAGAGGGGCTTCACTCCAGACTGTTGATGGTGTCACTAGATACCTCTGTGTGTGTGTGTGTGTGTGTGTGTGTGTGTGGAAGGCGGGTGCCGATGGATGGGTGTACGTGCGTGCTTGTGTGGGTGGATAGGTGCGGGTGTGTGTGCATTCGCATATGTGTGTGTGAGTGAATGAATGGATGGACGGGTGTACGTGTTTGTGTGTGCGCGTGCTTGCGTGGGTGGATAGGTGTGTGTCTGCGTTTGTGAGTGGATGAATGGATGGATGGGTGTGTGTGTGTGTGTGTGTGTGTGTGTGTGTGTGTGTGTGTGTGTGTGGATGGATGGGTGTACGAGTGTCTCCAGGGGTTATCAGCTAGTGCCGTGTAGAAGCAGAATGTCTGGCATGAAACAGCGGTGTCATCCATGATGGGTGACAGATTACGCAGAGAGGGGGGGGGGGCCTTGGGCAGAGCCTCAACCACCGCTGTCTACCATTGATAACTCTTCCGCTGTCTCTCTCTCTCTTTCTCTCTCTCTCTCTCTCTCTCTCTCTCTCTTTCCCTCAGTCTCTAAACCCAGCCGTGCACTTTTATTCACATGAAACATCCAAATTACTTTGAGCCGGCGCTGTTATTAAAAATGATAACTGTAATCACACTGGCTGCTGGCCTTACAGTTTAAACTGGCTCTATTCAAAGAAGTAATAAAACAGCAAGTAATGATGGGAGGAATGAATAATAAATCAAATCATTTGAGGACAGATGAATACCAAACTCTCTTTTTTTTTCTCTCTATATCACGTAAAGGAAAGTCTATTTTATATTGGAAGAGTGCTTTTTTAGTGTGACAAGTTTCTTTCTTGTTCCAACAGAGGCAAAGCAGGAGCAGAGACCCTCTGACACTGAGAACGACTCCAGCCAAGGTAAAACTCCTTCAATTCCAATAGATTGCGTGCCCATATATTCTCTCTCTCTCTCTATTCCATTTGTATTACTATTTCTGCCCGACAGTAAGAGTTAAGGATGTTCAACAAAAAATCGGACTCATTTCACCTCAACCGTGCGCTTTCAAAAGGATAGAATCACAGACATCTGCGGTATGCCCTGTTTGCATAAATGCACTTTTCACACTTGCACGGTTCAAAAAGGGAAGAGGAGTGTTGAGGACTGCTATCTACTTACTCCATCGCTCCCCATACTTATTTACTGTTAACGGAATTATTCTAATGTGTAAGATATCTTAACGGTAACTGGCGACTATGTCTTTTTGTAATAATATTTATGCCTAGGGCTTACTGTAGCTAAATCACTCGCTGTAGCCAAAACGAACTAATCTATGAATCTGTAAGAGGAGGTCTTATTTGTGTCGAATACTTTTTGTCTGTGCGCCAGCATCATCCTTCAGGTGCCAGAGTAGATCGAAGGTGTTATACGGAAACACCGCATTGAATTTGAATCTATAATCTTAATAATTATGAATATTTATCATTATGTCGGAAAGTTGGAGTAGGAGTAGTTGTTTTGTTGCTGTTTCTGAAATCTCTGTCTTGTCTTTCAACTCTTGTTTGTGGTTAGTTTGGATGGTGGCTGACCGCTTCACTGAATTCATAGAGCACCCATAAATTAAAATGAAGCGTTCTTCGCCTTAAGCTATGAATAAATAAATTGGAGTTGCAGACCGATATTGTTTTTCCTTCATGCAGTGTGAGTTCTCCGACAGGAGTCGATAGCCAGTGTCTGGTCTCCATAGGTGAGATTAAAGGAGTGCCCCAGACACAGTGCCCAAAGAGCTGAAGCACCGTCCTTCTCCACATGGAGAAACTCTTTGACGTGCATCTCACACACACTGACTCAAGCTTGGGCTGTTCCCTAAATCATGGCGCAAATGTATCCTTATTCTGTGGCCGCATGGTTGTTTTACGCTCAATGGTCCCACTCTGCTACTTTAGCGGAGCCATTTGATTGTGAACCTGCTAAAAACCTAAGAACCTGCAGCGCACATCTCTCTCGCGTCCAACCTGTATCCTGCTCCCAGTGTGAGCCTGAATATCAAAAGCATACAACCTTGCAATTTTCGCATGGCTTACTGAGAATCCTAAGTGACCAGGAGGAGTTGCTCTTGGTTTCCTTGCCCAGAGCAGGCAGCCCACTCCTAGAGGCTGATTGGGCTTCTGAGAGCAGCTCCTTGACTGGCACACAAGACTGAAGCAAAGTGTTGCTTCCCACCTGGGCATGGCTGGGAGCGGGCCGGGGGGGGAGGCAGGGGACAGTCCCTAATGGCATAGTCAAGCCGGCCTGGATGGGCCCTGCTGGGGGAGATAGTGGGGAAGGACTAGGGGGACGGGGGAGCAGACGGAGGGACAGACGCAGCGGGCCCTCGCTGCAATCTCAATCTCAGCACAGCAGAGGAAGGAGGCCATATTACATCCGCTCGCTCTCTGCTGGAGACTGCCACGCCCACCCTCTCTTCTTCTTTCTTCTCCTCTGCCCCCCCGCCCCTCCTCTCTTTCACACAAACGCAATCACCAGAGCGCTTCTCCCCTATTCACGTTCTAAAAAGGCACCGTGGTACGAGTAAGCTTTCGCAACACCCTCGTTATCAATTCCGAGTGTTTGTTTGTTTATTTATTTACTTGTTTACTTACGTGTTTGTGAACTAAGAAGTTTTCATATCCAAATGTTTCTTTTCCTTGGTGGGTGTGATGTGTTAAGTATTGATGGAAATAGTGCCTTATTTAGCGCCGTGACTCAGTCGTTCAATGTGAAGCTGCTTAGAGCAGAAAACCCCAGCTGCACCGCTAGTGCCATATGGTGTCCGAAAAAACACACGCTCGTCCCGTTTGTCCCTCTCTTCCTCTATGGAGATCTACGTGAAAAGAAAAAAATTGCCTTGACTTTGTTGTACCCTCTCTAACGCTGGTCATTAGAATTGGCTCTTGTTCTCCTTGGTAATCATGTCTGGTCGCTCAGTTACATTTCTGAAATGAAAGAAAACTGTAGACCTACCATAAAATGCAGCTTTTGGAAACTTCGCAGCAGAAATGAAGCCCAGCCATGTGAATGCACCAAGGGGGAAAAAAAGTGTCACAACAGCTGAGCTTGCCCCCTGTGTGGTGTTTCTTTGACTGTGAAACAGCTACAATAACGCCAAGGAATCCTTTTCTTATTCCAAATCAAAGGACCTCGTTTATTTTTTTGGGTTCGTCATTGCACCTTGAGTGATGTTTTTTTCCCCAGAAAGCATTGGCTTCGCACCCTCTCATGCAGTGTGTTAAACTTTCTTCTCAAGAAAAAAGCACTAAAGGTGTGGGGCTTCACTTAATTGGTTTTGTGCTCTATTTGTCTCAGTGTTTCCATGCACTTTAGAAACACGACTATTGTGAATGTCATTCTGGAGAGCGGTGTGCCTCCCGTCCCTGGCTAAGGGCTGTCAGTGCTCGATTAACGGTTGCCATAACGTTGTGTACCTTTGAGTGGTACTCCAGGGAGGTAGGCTGGCTCGATCTGCATGCCTGATGATGCCAAGCCTGGGTGTTACTGCTCCTAGCGCTGGCTGTGTGAATCAAGAAGCAGCGTATACAATTACTGCCCTGCAGTGGCATGGTGGGAGCCATACGAAGACTAGCAGCAGGTTTCTTACATTTATGCAAATTCAGCCTTCATTTGTAAAGGACATTTTGGCGGGCTCCCCAACCATGCCTTTAAAATATGATAGACCATTATTTGATAACCATTGACCTGCTGTTTCCCAAAATGTGTAAAAAAAAAATTGTCACAGCACCGGAAAAAACATACAAGAGAACCTTTTAGGTTCCATGTATTTTTTTCTCGAGAAAGTGTGCCACAAAGTGGTACTACTTAAAACAACTGATTTGAATAACATTCAGATGTACTATAGCCCTATGTTCTCCCAGCTTCGGCCCTCAGCACGGTAGCACTCTCTTCAATTTTTTTATTTTGACACAGTCTGCTGGTTGATGAGAAACCCGGGACTTCAAACAGCTTCAGATTCCTTGGTCATTTGGCTGGAGTTGGAGACTACACCACCATTGTGCCCGGTGTCCATTATGTGGTCACCACTGGCCCATAACCCCCCCGCATCAAAGGAGGAGAGGCAGGAGAGGGCCTCTTATAATAGGCCATGCCGGCCATTCTTTCCCTGCACTGCTTTGATGATCCTTTTTTGATCAGTTTCCTTATCCTGTCTCCCTTATTGGCTCTGAGAAATTGCAATGGAATCGACTCCCAGGGAAGAAGAGGTCTGTCGGCCTGTAGAATGTCCACACACCTGTTGTGTAGTGAGAAAGACCGGTAGACGTTTTTAAGCTTTTTCAAAAACGCACTCATGGGTCTTGACCGAACGCAATCGTGAAGCAAGCGTGAAGCTTGTACCCTGACATCAACGTGCTAGACAGGATGCTGTCTCTGCAGCTAGTAATACAATGCAGTTAAACAAATGGTACTTTAGTCTTTTAAATATGTCATTCTTGAAAATGTTCTTTCCTTGCAGATGTTGGTGCCCAAAAGGACACAGAGGCATCCCAGGACCCAATGGATCTTGGCGGTGAGATTCTCCGTCCTTGACGTCAGTCATAATGTTTAAACACAGAGCCCACCAGAAGTGCTTCCAGTCAAACACACACACACACACGCACAAACACGCACATAAAAAAAAAACACACACACAAGAGACACACGGTTCCAGTTTGTAAAAAAAACAACAGTCATATCAGAATGAAAAATGCATTAAAGATATTAAAGGATCTCCATGAGAAGCACACTCGTAAATTTGAGCATTCAACATGAACCCCTTTGGGTCTTAGTTGGTGCGCTCCTTTTGGCACGTTCCTCCTCCCTGCTGAGAGGGGTTAGAGTGCTCACCCACTTGGACCCGTCAGCTGACCAGGCTCCTGTCTGAGCCCAGCGCCTGGATTAGAGGCGTCAGACACGGGCGCCCGGGCAGCCTCCTCCTCCTCCAGGCCCACTGGCAGGCAGTACAGGGAGAGCCCAAAGATTATGTAAAGTAATTCACTAAGTGATGGGAGAGGAGCAGGCCACCGCTGACAGCAGGTTTAGCAGGTATGTAGGTCACACAGGGGGAGGCCACTGCTTTGCATTCCCTCGCCCACGCCTATTTCTGCCTGTTCTGTCTCTCTCTCTCTCTCTCTCTCTCTCTCTCTCTCCGCTTCACTTAATCAGCTGGAGTTATTCATTTACTCCTTTTATCTCCACATTCACTTTATTTTTCTTCTTCTGTCGTTTCATTTTTTTCTTTTTTCTTTTTTTCCCCCCTCTGCTTCTGACAGACCAGTTAATTTCTCTCTCACAGTAATTTGGCCTCAGTGGGGGACGGAGAGACAAAAAGAGAATAATGTCTCCCTGTTCTAACCCTTCGGCTACCCGCGGCCTCTCTTTTTTTTATGCCTGAGACGACGTTTTGGAACCATTGTGTCACGAACACTGTGGCCCTCACCCGCGTCCGCCCTCTCGCCCCTGTGAGGTGGCTGAACCCCGAGGCCAGATGCTCCCCCGCTCCTCTTTGCGCCCATTCAGACGACTCTGTGTGTTCCCCCGTCTTGTCAAGCATGGCCCGGCCCCGTGTAATGAGCTGGGGGTCCTTTCAGCTCACACAGAGGATCCTGCTCCGCAGCCCAGTGCCAGCCTGCCAAAGCCGCCCTTTGCAAGGTTACACAAATCCACTGGGAAGCACAATGCCACTTAGTGTCCACAACCTCTCGCTCTTTCTTCTGGAGGAAGAAAGGCGGAATATTGATTAGGGGGCTCTTGGCTTTCCACCGGCCGAGGGGTGGAGAGGCGGTCACAGAGTTTACCGAGCGGGCCCTCCCCCCACCCCCCTGCCCTCTACCCAGCGGGTCACAGCCCAATGCTCCTTAATTGGTTTAGATTGTGAGACAGTGTACCATCTCACAACAGTTAAAAACAGCGAGTGCTGGCCCTGAAAGCGTTTTCTTCCTCTGTTTTTAAGTGTAGGCGGCTCGTTCAGTTTAGCTCCTTCCATAGCCCCGCCACTGCAAACTTTAACATTTACATATGAAAATGCTCTGCTTTTTACATTTACCAGCTCATTAGTTCTTTTGGCCAGGCACTTGTTGAGGGTCCGCCCGCTCTTGTTTTGCATGAGCTGAGAGATTTCCGTAATTATCTGTTGCAGCAGGGATATCAAGCCCAAGGCAATTACTCTGTGAATACGTTAAATGAGGGTCTCTTTGATGCTTGTTTAGTATACATGGGCCCGATAAAGATTGGGCTCAAGACCCTCCAGGACCACCCTGCAGTCCTCCTAACCCATTCCAACGTGCTGTCCGCCCTGGTGCGTCTGGCCCTGGTACACTGGCACTGGCCCTCTCAGCGGCTCTGTCTCTGCGTCCTTGCTCTCCTATTCTGTGGTGATGAGGTGCTATTCAGCTGGGGGCCTGAGAACCAGGCAGAGGAGGCCAAAGGACGGTTATAGCAGACACTCGGCCTACTCAAGTGAAATGGAAACGGTTATCGCCAGGGGTGAAAGAGATTACCAGCCGGGCTTTAGGCGGGGGGTTGGGGTTGGGGTCGGTGGGCGTCCAGCAGCTTTGTGCAGCCGTGCCGTCATCTGCCACAGAGAGCTAACTGAAAGTGATCCGCCATGCAGGGCGGCGGGGCTTTCATTAAGTCAGGGGGGAGAGAAGGTGTCAAAAGGGGGTCCAGACCATTGTTTGGGTGTGGACAGCTGGACACCTGTGTGTCCCGCCTGGGATCAAAGCGGGCCCTGCCCCCCCGGCCCAGACACAGCAAAGGCAGGAATGCGGAGGTCCAGCCTCATGCCTAGAGATCAAGTGAGTGAAAGGGAATTCTCCCGAGGCGGCGGACACCGCAGGGCACCAACACAGTAAACACACACACACACACACACACACACACACACTCCCACATGATCGATTATTTGTTTTTTCTCCGCCTCCGCCTTTGAGAGTGGCGGAATAAAAGGCAGCAGGACGTCCAGGTGCTTAGAGGTGGTGCAGGGACAAAAGGCGCTGCTGTCTGGAACATTGAGCACAAACCTTTCCCATGGGGCGCTGCTGTGTTCTGCTGTGGCCCACTCGGCCCTCCTCCTCCGTGGTCTCACGCACCGCTGTGGATCCTAACCGGTGTTCTGTCTAGACGCACCGTAACCTCAAAGAGCAAAGTCTGTTTTTAAGCTTTGCTAACAATTGCGAATACCATTCAAAGAGTGTATATTAGCATGGGGAAATATTTTGAGTGTAGTTTGCGCAGACGCAGTGCTATTGTGATGCAGCAAATGAATGTGCAGCAACACATTTCTAACTACCTCTTGTCTCCTAAATGAATGGAAGGTGGTGGATGTAATTTTCTGCTTGTCTGCATATGACGATGACTTATACCCAACTCTCTCTGTCTCTCACTTTCTCTCTTAGATACACACACACACACACACACACACACACACTATCTCTCTCTCTCTCTCTCTCTCTCTCTCTCTGTCACACGCATACACACACACGAATCCCCCTCTGAGTCACTGATGGGTTTTGTCTGCGGGTTGTTTTCAGTGCCTTGCAAAGGGCTGGGGTGACTGGAGAATACCGCCCACACGAAAAGCCAAGCAGTAACACCACCTTCTATAAGAAACTTCACCCGGGCATCGGCAGACACACTCAAACTTTATGAATTATGTTTCTCCACTGAAGGAACACTCCAGCCCATCCCGTCAATGCAACCAAAAAAAAAGTCCACTTTGCTCAAGGATCCTCATTAACTCTCAATGGTGGTGAGCCAGCCAACAAACTCATCCATTTATTACATGACAAGCCGACTACTACTGCGGTGACTGGAGTGTATCTGCAGGTCAGCAGCTGACGTACACATAATTTCTAAAGGCTCTGGCTGTGGAGGCGGTTCCTTTAGGGGGGCCGCTGCTCTGCGGAGAAGTCGCCTGTGTGGATTCAGGCTGTTAAGAGTCCAGTTAGGGAGTCTGCATTATTAACGGGGCTGCTTTTACTCTCCGCTCCTCTCCTCACCGCGTAGCTCTCTCTGGACTGTGCCCCACTCTCTATCTCTCTCTCTCTCGCACTCTCTCTCTCTCTCTCTCTAGACCCTTGGCAGAGGCCTGTTTTTCTCTCTTCCTCCATCTTGTTTATGGGTTTGTACCCGGCGCGTGCTCTTCCATAAATGATGGCCCTTCTACTGTCAGCGCAGCGGAGTCAAATTAAACGGAGGACCGGCACAGAGCTGCCTGAGCCCCCAGGCACACAGACAGGGGGCCCAATCAATTGAAATGCAGCGCCCTTTTTGGGGTCTGTTTTGTTTTGATCAGTGCTGGTTATTAGGGGAAGGTGCCACCAGGGCTGGCGGGGCTCTAGCGTTATTACCTGTGAGGGAGGGGGCCTCTGGAAGGAGGCCAAAGCTACAACAGGCTCCCGCTGCTGCACAGGGACGTGCCACACACTCGCTTATTTCAAAAAGGGTAGGCGGAAGGCACGCTGGGAGCCAAGCCAGGACACGACATTAGGCCCGTCCTCCACATCCTATTAGCTGCTTCAAGCTCCATGATGTCCTAAGTGTAGGATTTGAGCCTGGGTGCTGGGGTGCTGGGCTGCTGGGCTGCTGCATTGGGCGGGGGGCAGGGGCTTTGTATGTGGATTGAAATGCTACATGTATCTACAAAACAGGGGTGGGAGTAAGATCAGGTGAGGAATATGTTGCTTTGATTGGTTTTGAAAGGAATGCAAAAGAGGTTGAACGCTGTTGCACACAGTTTTCTCCTTTTTCTGCCGCCGCCACCCTGGCCTTGGCGTCCGGGAGGAAATGGATTCCTCGCTTCGCCCTGCCCGTCACCACCGCCCCAGCTCTCTGGCAACGCTGCGGAGCAAAGAAAACCCCATTCCAGCCGCGGCAGATGAAAACCGTTTGTAGGCTGGAAATGCATTGTAATGCCTGCCCGCTCCAAAGCCCATTACCCTCACCGTGCAGTTTGAGATTGCAATTGGAATCAATGCCGTGTGCGATGATTGAACGATCTGAAAATCCAGGGTGCCCCTCCCCCCTCCTCCCCCTCTATTGGAAAACAGGCAGGGGTGTATACAGATGTAGTCAACCTTGTGGCACCACGTGCTTTTATTTGAAAGGAAATAGCCATTGCCAAGAGAGCACCAGTCTGTGGCTGGAGTTGCATGCAGAACATGGGAACCGTTTTTCAACGTTACACGCTTTGCCGTCACCCCTAAGCAGCTGCGTTTGTTTACATCATTGTTGGGCTGCTTAGGGAGGGTGCTTGTTTTTATGCCATGGTTTCTGGGAAAGATAGAGTTGGGATGGGGGAGGCAGTTTGTTCAGGGAGTGTGGGAGAAAAAGCTGAGACTACTGAGAGATCAGAGGGAGGCACATGGGGGGGGGGGGGGGGGGGGGGCTCTCGCCTACCGCCTTATACCAACGGCAATTTGTAATTAATTTTGCATGTGTCTCTCTCTCTCTCTCGCTCTCTCTCACACACACAAACACTCTCACTCTCTCTGTCTCTGCATTTGTTTTGTTCCTTTTGAAGTAGGACTCTTTATGAAGGCATTGAATTACCAAGCATGAGTGACTTTGATGCTAAGTACCATCTGTAGCCCTATGCTAAATGTAGGCTGGGAGTTTACAGTTGCGTCTGATTGCGCTACCCGGTGCAACTGTTGCTGTTTTGTGACAAATGGGTGTGCGGGTAATATATTGAGTGATATGGCAGCCTTGTGATGTTTAGATCCATATATTGTAGCACCACTCAGCACAAACATACTCCAATGTACACCACGAACCCTTACAATGTAATTATTTTGTTGGCAAACTGAAGTTTGAGATGGGGCTAACTATATGCCGCACGTGTTTCCAGGTGGATCAGAAGAACGGGAGAGTGACACCAGCCCCAGTGAAGGTGAGAATAATGGATTTGTGTTTTCGGTGAAGTCTTAGATCAGGTATGGAGTTTAATTTGCCGCTAATCTGTATAAGAAAGAATTGGATATATTATCTCCCGCTTCAGTTTTAAATTCAAACAGTTCACAGCTATTCCAGTAAATGATTTCTCTTCTCAGTCTCTGTCACAGTTGGAACTTGAGATTTGGGTAAAAGACTTCCTGTAGCTCTGCCCTCAGCATCATGGGGGAACTAACTGCTCTCCTCCTCTGCTCACTCTTCATCCTCTCTCCCTTTCTCTCTCTCTCTCCCTCACTCTCTATCTCCCTCACTCTCTCTCTCTCTCTCTCTTTCTCTCTCTCTCCTCTCCTTTTTTTCGCCTAGTGGATATGAAAGCTCAGGGCGAAGACTCGCAGGGATCTGATTTACCTTCAACTGACAGCACTCATTCCAAAGGTAGGCGGTGTGGGGGCTGGCGCCCACGTACACACGTCCTCACCGCACACACATCTCCATTTATCTTCAAACTCTTATTAGTGGCCACAGCTGCTGAATTAAAATTCTCTTCAGCTCAAGAACTCCTCAGCTCTGCCGAGTGCTTCTGGGATGTGCAAGTATTCACTCTCACCTTTCCCTTCATTCGCCTCGCTGCCTCTCTCCAACGAGCCTCGACCCTGTCTGTCGTCCTCCATTTTGGTCTATCTGTGGTGCCAGGCGGCAGTCAGATGGTGTCCGCATCTCAAAGGCCAGCAGCATTTCTGAATCTTAGCCCTTTCGTCCCAGGCGTCCACGAATGACCCTAATATTTGAGCATAAACGTGTTTTCCCACCTTTGGAGATGGAGCGTGATAAGCAAACAAACAAACTCAACCTTTTGACATTTAATAAATCAAATATTCAATGCAGAACCATTCGTTTTTTGGTTTAGAGCTTACGGTAACATTGCTTGCTATTACATGTGTTAAATGTGGAGAAAACTATGCGGCTGTAATGAAATCATTGCTTAGCGTAAGACGGGAATTTAAATGCGTGTTTCAAGGGTCTAAGAAAACACATTAGGCAACTGTTGTGAACAGATTGTGGTTGAGTAAAGCATATGAAAAGCCCTGGCAGAGACAGACGGAGAGACGCGACTTATTGTGAAAGTACAGTCTGGCTGAGGGGGAAGCTGGCGGAGGTCCATTCCGCATATGGAACACGTGTGTCCTACCAAAAGAAGTGACAGAACCAGGTTTACACTAGGCCAGGTTGGAAGGGGGAGCTTCAACAAGCACAATTGGAAGGCAGATCTGCTGGAATTGTTATGATTTCAAAACGTTTTATTGGAGTTTCATGTTTCCTCACAGATAAAGACTTGGTTAGCCTTTGAAAAGTGGAAAAATTACATACACAGAAATGCACACCCTTGTGTCTGCTTTTGCTCAGTAGGTGCACACCTAGAGTATGTATAGGTGACTTAATATAAATCTGGTTCTGAAGAGCACAGGGAACTATGCTCTGGAGAATGTATTGTGCGGTACTGTCTTCTGAACCCCTTTTGTCCCTTCCTCAGAACGAGCTGAGAAGAAAGAATGACCAGCAGAGGGAAGGACAATCAACCTCATCTGACAGCCAGCAAACTGAGTGAAGGCCCACCACACCAGTGTCAGAGGAGAGCCTCGTTAAGCCTCTGCCAGCGGCCCAGGACAAACCCAAGTCATTCACTATTAGCTAGATAGCGCTTCCCAAGTTTACTTTACCTTTTTCTCTCTGGTATGGGTTTAATGATTTGTATGTATGTATGTATGTATTTAAAAAAAAAAAAAGAATAAAAAAAAGAAAGGAAAAAAAAAAAAGATTTCCGATAAACATATCAACCCCCTGAAGAGATGATCCATACCTAACTGTGTTAGTGTGTTAGAGCCAACCGGGGGAGAGGCGATGTAACGTCGACAAGTCTAGTCTGCGACAAGGTGGGCAAAGTGTCCGAGCGACGCACTAACAACTGCCACAGTCATTAACACAATGAGGTGAGGGTAGCACTCCCCAACCTGCTGTCGCCTGCTCTTTAGAAAACACGCGCGCGCGCCTTGTTCTCGCAGATGTGTTGACGCTCAACAGCGATGTACACATGACAAGTACCCGCATACGTACGCCGCCTCCACAGTAGATTGCCATGTATGAGCGTTTGAAGGAAGCTCTTTGAATTAAAGCATGGGGGGGGGGGGGCTCAGGTATCAGACAATGACATCTGCCATGTCTACGCGCCACCTGTTTATTGGCTGTTCTCGCTCCATCGCTTAGTCATTTTAACCTGTACCTTGACACCCACCCGGGCTAGGGTCTGTAAGGCGGTGTGCTTCAAAGTGTGCTTCGGCATCTCTGCTCTCCTTTCATCTCTCTGACGGTGCACTGACGGCGTCTGATCTCCACTGCAGCCGTACACGCAGCAGATCTAATTAGAAAGGAAAGCGCTCGTCATCCACGCCCACGCAGACTTGAGAGGTTAGCGTGCGTCTTTTAACAGATTGATTACTTCTTCTTTTCTTTTTCGTTTCGTTGTTTCCAATGCATGCCGGAACGGCTTTCAACTCCACCGCCAACACGAAGAGGCATTATAGCCCTCTCTCTTTCTCTTGTCTCCTAATAACCAGATTGTCTCTAACTGTATCAAAGGAATCTGCCTTATTTCACATCAAGCTTCATGATCACAAACAGACGACGGTGGTTCAAGTGCAAATTCTTGGTTGCGTATTGCTTGCAAATGATTTGTAAATTTAAAGCACCTAATGTGATGGCTTTTACCGGTTGTTCTTTTTTTTCCTCCAATTTAGAGTTTTGAATTAATTAAGCAAAATATGTTTTGTTTTTTATTTCTTTATGAAACGTTCTGTGGTGCCATACTACACATGAATAACATCACTATGAAATGATGCCTTCATACTTTGATGTTTGCTTTGCGAAACAATAAATAGACGGACTAATAAAGTTTAAGGTGGAAGCTATGCCTCTGTCTTTCTTAACTTTCTCATTAGTATGGATGCCAGGGTTGCCATGGCTATTATAGATTCTGATCATATCTCATGACTTCTCCCCCGCTCACTCTACATGAGAGAAGCTGCCACCCTGCAGCAATGTGATCAGACATCTGGGTCTGGCTAAACCGAGACACTTAAAGTTACTAGAGGCAGTTTATCTGTAGGAGGTGATTTTGGCGACCCCTACCGTTTGCTTAGTGTAATTACTTTCCCTAACCGCTGCAAAGAAGACATGCAGAATGCTCGTGGTCATAGCAGATCGCTAGCACGATCAACGATTATACTCCAAGTATGGGAATCTCTTCCTGATTTAATGAAGCACTTACTTGTGCCAAAATGCAACTGGTCACAGTTTTGTGGTAGATCTTCAAGAGGACTGATCTGATCTGTGATTTTTTTCAGTCTCCTATAGACATTACAATGTGCTATCAGAAGAAATGCATTAATAATTCGTTAATATAAAAAAGTTGTCTATAGTGGCTTTAAGGCAGTAGTGTCATCTTTGTTTAGACTGTCCTGTCTTAAATGAGAGGGGTTATCTGCTGGGGGACAGGGCCCTCACCCCCTTAGAACCTTACCCCCTCCTGACCTCTCTGTTGTCCCATTTTTTGGAAGTCACCTCACATTGAGGCATTGGAGTTGACAATCAAAGCTCTCTGAGGTATGTAAAACTCTTTCTCCCATACATCCATCCACACACCTAGCGTGCTTCCTGTTTGATTCTCCAAACTGACCAGTGTTTTGCAGGGCTGCATAACCACATATTTATGGAATTAGATCACTATCAATTATCACAAATAAATGCAGAACAATTCACAAATATATTTCCTGATTTATATGTAAATGATGTGGTTCACAAATAAATGTATAAGGATTCACAAATATTTGTTTCTGATTTATATATGTGACACTGCTCACAAATAAATGCATATCAATTCACAAATGTTTTTAGAGATTTATATATAAATTACGTAGTTCATACAAATATGTTTGGGTTCAAACAAATGTAAAAAAAATCTCAAAGCGGTTATATTTATTTGAAACCTGCCGAATCTGCATTTGTGAAGTGCCTAACATTTGTGGATCACATCATATTCTGTGTGGATTTTTGAGAGCTTCCTGCCACAGCTCGACTCACGAATACGTTTTTTTCAAATGGGGAAGCTCTGTAGCCTATCAGATGTGACTTTTCATTTCAGCCAATCACATTCTCGTACACTGTAGCGGATGTCTCTGCACCTCACAGAGCGCTGCTTCGGCGTCGGTCGGGAGGTCAGAGAAAGCGGTCTCTGAAACTGAGTCCTGTATATGGATCCAGCAACCAAACTGGCCCAACGTTCTCCCAACGATCGTCCAGTATGGCGTCCGGTAGCAACCCATGTGTAAGTGAAACCCAAAACATTCAGCCAAACTAGTATTATTTGCAAGTCACTTACAACGTAATGAGCTATTGACATAATTGGGAAGGATATTAGGCAATATTCAAACCGATCCTCGATATATGGCGAGGATCCCTTCAACAATAACCAGTGCGCCGAAGCAGCGCTCTGTAACCTTGCAGAGACATCCGCTAGAGTGTGCGAGAATGTGATTGGCTGAAATGAAAAGTCTCATCTGATAGGCTACAGAGTCATTTATATATAAATCTCTAAAAACATTTGTGAATTGATATGCATTTATTTGTGAGCAGTGTCACATATATAAATCAAAAAAAAAATTGTGAATCTTTATACATTTATTTGTGAACCACATAATTTATACATAAATCAGGAAATATATTTGTGAATTGTTCTGCATTTATTTGTGATTATTGATAGCGATCTAATTCCATACATATTCGGTTTGTATCCCTGCATTCAACCAACATATGTACCCAATATATACCCAATCCATACACCATATATTCAACTCTATGAGATTAAAGGTAACTGAGAGGTTTGGGACACAGACCTAGTACAAACACTACCCTGACTATTGGGAATAACCAGTTTATTTAACACAGCGCACAAACACAAGCAACAGATAGGCTGGCTTCTATTCATCACTGCTGTTCCTGTTGCTGTTTCTGTAGCTAATAATACATTTTGCGCTTTTCAAGGCACGGGATTCATAGTCTTGTTCAAGGACACTTTGACAACATCTGTACCAGGCAGTAAACCAGCCTTCATCCAGGCCACAGGCCCAGTGTGTGCTATGTCTAGAGGTAAACATCATCTAACTTACAACATCTACTGATATGTTAATGATACGTACGGTCATGTACAATGTGCATTAAAGCAAGTCCTATACATTTAGGATAGCATAGGAGACTGCTCACTAATTACATACTGTAATGAAAATAATTTACTTCAACGTGCATTGGATAAATTGATAAGCCACTGAATATGCTAAGTGTCACTGTGACATGGTATTCACTTGCTACATAGTCTTTATCCTTCTCACAAGTACAATCTCTTCTTCCCTCCCATGTCAGATACATCTTGTCACAGCACAGATAAACCGCCACGATCTGTTTCTTTACCATGTGAATTCAGCATTCTGGCATTTGCATAATGCTTTTTGTGAACTGTTTTATGTGTTAAAGAGCGCTTAAAGCTAATTAGCCACATGCTTCATTTGACAAAGCATACTGTTTTTGGCATCATGTAGACAAGCTTTGGAAAAATTCTGGAGAGAGTATATATATATAAAAAATATGTATATATATATTAGTAATAGTGTGAAGCGATAAGAAACACATCATGCAGGAAAATATTCCGATGTAAAAACAGGGTTTGTTTTCCTAATGTAGCACTTGATGAAGGATGAGAGGCATCAGCGACAGTGTGAAACTCGAATGAAGGACTCATTTCACGTTGCTGTCACAGCCAACATTTTTACAATTCATTAATTTGACATATGACAAACAGGAGTGCCAGGATTAGCATCCCAAGAAAAAAGGGAACTTTGAAAATCTTGATGATTTGTTCAAAGGTTGTGTATTTCAGAAAAAGCTTCCATGAATTTGGCCAAATGATGGTGTGGGGTGTTGGGGGGGGCAACCGTATTCCAAACCCAGGACTCGCTCTGTGTCTTAATTGTCAAAACACTACATCACTGCAATCATAACAATCCATCTCTCAATACTGTCTCAATAATTAATATTTTTATTTAAAACGCTAGGAAAAACGTGATGATCTTTGTACAATTTCCGTTGAAGATGAGAGCCTTTACCTAAACCTCTCCTTGTTGGTACATGAACTCATGTTTTGCATTTGCGTGTCTGTCTCCCACTCTTTCTCTCCCTCCCATCTCTCTCTCCTCTCGTTTCCTCACTCTCACTCTGTTGTTCTTTCTCCCCATCCTCATACTAAACTCATTCTACCCACTGACCTAGCGCCACGTTGGTTGTTAAAACAGCAAAAACAAATTGTAGACATTAATCCCCGCTCTAAAGCTGTAAATCCCACTGCTGGATAAGCTATCTATCTGATGTACAGTGTGTGTGTGTGTCTGTGTGTCCTTCATGAAAATTCATGCTCTCCCACATGACAAGGCAAGACAACACTATAGGTGAACTAAGCTGAGATAAACACACTAATTGGAAGGAAAATTGACCCCATTCATTATGGATGTCTCTGTACAAAAGCACAGGAAGCTGTTGAAATGTGGAAAGAAAATGGACTTTAGGAATTGGGAGCTTGTTTGAATATTTTAGTATAGAGATTGGTAGATAAAATAACAGATTATGACATTTCTGGTGATTGTTTTATGTATTATTATAGCTTATTTAAAGAGTGCATTTGTACATTTGTTCTAATTGGAATTAGATTAACCAAATAAATAATGGTCACTCACTTATTTTTTATCCATATGTTTTTATTTATATATATATATATATATATATATATATATATATATATATATAGTTGGAAAATTAATCATTGTTATTATTGTAGGGTAGCAACTAACAGCAGCTAAATCTAGACTTGAAGAGCAGCTTGAAGGGCTGTACTCTACAAAAAGGATAAAATTAAACAACGTTCAGTTGTCACAAAAAATTTAATTGTTGCATTTTGTCATATCTTCAAGTTGTTATTGCGTTTTATTTTTCAATTACACATGCGATACTATATAATGAAATATGTTTCATCGGTTGCAGACAAATAAACTAGTCCTCTTTACATTCAGCTCAGAATGCAAAGTACTGGGCCTTTTATGCAAGACATCTGCAAAGTATAACTGCATTCAGAAAAATATCATTGACATTTAGAAGCCTCACTTAAAGATAATTGGCCTCATTCTAGTTTGAATTAAAGCATTTACAGCAATTTAAAATATAGTACTGCCATGTTAGAGCCGCAATGAAGGGTCCAGGAGCCCAGTTCCTTAAAAATGTTCTCTGTTGGCCAGAAACAACTACTACTCGACAATGATTATAAAATGCCGCAAAAGCCAAAACAGTAAGGTCAAGCTAACCATAAAGACTACTTTCAAGACAAACAGGTGCTACAGTGGGGGGGGGGGAATAGAATACGAATATGAAACAAACTGTTGTTGAGATAGACGTATACTACTTGTCCACATATACATTCTTCTCTAGAATGGAAACCTATTGGGAAAAGAACATCCACCACAAGAACTGGTTTTATAATAAGGCACTGTTGTGAGTTTAATGAGAGACGTCAGGAATATGTGCAGATAAGCCAATAACTAAACAGGCATCATTACCTCGGAATGGTCCTCATTACAGTAGAGGTTAAACCTTTTATCTTCCCAAAACACAAACTTCCATTTGAACTATATCTCAGTGCTAGGTAATAAGCTTTCATCATGCACAGTTTTCTGAGAAACACAATCTAATATGAGATTTAAATGACGACCACTCTTTTAATAAACACTTATCAACCAAACTCTGAAATGAGCAAAAGAAAAAACATGAATAGCTAGTGTTGCTTAGTGACTCAGGACCCATTAAAGTTCCTCGATGTTGATTTTAGAATGCATTCCCATCTCCATATGCAGACCTAATAAAAGAAAATTAAAACCTACGTCTCTAAAATGTTTTAGCAATAAATTTGTACACTATAAAAGCATTGCCGGCTGCATCTTTGTGAACAACACTACGTGAACAACATGCATTTTGCATCTTTTCAAAGCCAAATGTGGAGGTTGGCTTTGTTGCCTTTAGGTTAGTACACTAGAAAAAAAAACTTATTTGGATGAATACAGTAAAAGACAAGAGGCTTGATGTTGAAACCTATATTCAGTGTCCAAGGTGTGTCATAAAAAAATGCTGAGCTTCAAATTATAAAGTGATTATCCTGCTTTTTACACTTGAGTTCATTCCACTTTCTTTCTAGAAAGCACAGTATTTTACAAGCATACATTTACCTGTAAAAGATATGGTTGCTTTACGACCTGTTGCACATCGTCATGCTGACGGGTAGGCTACTGTGCATGGCTCAAGTTGTGTCTTTAATGGTAATGGGTTTTAAGTGTGACACTGCAAATTATCTATTTATTATTAAAGTGGATTATTCCCCCAAAATAATAAAACCTCTGTGAGGAGATCTAGGCTTGGGGATGAGACAGATGGGCGTGGTTGCATTCCGGATCTCTCCCCTTCATTCAACACTGACAGGGCCTTGGGGTTCCTGAAGTACATCCCAGTCCCGTTGCCTTAGCAACTGGCTCCAGATAGTGAGCCCCCTGCATATATTTAGAGTAAGGTAAATGGGGTTAGCCAGTGAACACCAATCAGAAAACAAATATCAGACCTTTCAGGTGATCCAGTCACCCTCCTTTCATACAAAATACCCTAGCAGCATGTGGAAAAGGTGTTCCAACAACAGTTTGGTCATGCCATTCCTTTTCAAAATCTTCTTTATTTTGGAGCAAAGCAATAGTTACAGATTGTAATACAACTACTATAGTGTAACGTTTAGTATACCCACCGGGCAGGGTTTGCCCAAGAATGTGTTTATATTAATTTCTAACATCAATGTGAACCTGTGGGTTATTGAAATAACATGCATGTTACTACAAACCCTCTTACATACTTGCTGGTCTTTGTATTTAGTAAGATACAATTATAGGTTCCCTTCCATTTGCTCCTTGTTTGCTGTAGTGTGGTTCAACTTTTTTTAATATCTGGCTGTGTCGTGGGCTCAAATTAACCAAACATCCGGGAGGGAGGTTGCCCACTTGAAAATCCCAATGATATATCAGCTCTCAACCCAAGTCCATTCTAATTTTGAAGTGCTTAACTTGGAGTATGGCATAATGGATATTATAAAACCCTATCCTGTGTATATTGAAAAAAACTAAATGTGAGATTCTATGACCCTTAATAAGAACATATGTATATATTAATTCATAAATAAGGATTGATTGCTTCCCAACACGATGTATTATTTTGGGTTCACAACTTCAGCATGTTATGTTAATGTATCCCATATTTCCTTTAGCACCAAGGTATGAAAGAAAATTACTTGACAGGACACAGCAGGCAATTTAAATAATAATTTTCTTAAGGAAACACTTAGTTATGCTTTGTACAAAGTAGACCTATAAGGCTTACATTTGGTAATGTTATGTGGTATGTGATTAAGAGAGTGGATGATAGATTGAGGGTGGAGAGGTTGTCCTCTCTAGCTTTGACTGTAATCCCCTCTGCAGATTTCCTATATAGTAGGTGGAAAAATCTAAATGTGCATCTTCTTCAACGGATTCCATAGTGTGGACACAGTACCATTTACACGTAATGTTAACGTTCCTGACATGAGAAAGCATACCAGTGGGCTATAGCTGTTGATTCATTGTGAATAATTATGGGGGCATAATTAATTAATTTACTTGATTCATTTAGCATCATTGTCAAATGGTTGGTGCCTAGAGAGGTGCTAACGATTCATGGAGCGGATACAGACGATTATAATTACACAAAACGCCACTTTTTAGGCTTTCCTGTCACAGAATGCAACAGCTCTGCAGCAAGAAGCAAAACACCTCGCAACACAACTCGGAGGGGAAGATTCTTTCTCATTCACTGTTAATTCGCAAATGTATTCCTTCATTTAGAAGCAATGGGGCGGGAGTGGAACAGAACTCGAGCAACTAAGTTTTGGAACGAGAGTTGGAGGAGCTGTGTAGATTAGAGCAGACAGTGACGGTAGATGGCGAGTGGCCAGAGCGTCCGCCGACAGTTCGTGCCTTTCCCTCTCTCTCTTGTCTAAAGAAGCCTCTTGTCACTGTTGACAACTTCTGCAATTGATTAAGTCGGCATTTCCGACGGAATGACAGTGTGTGTCACAAAATCGGAATTATGATGAATGCGCTCTGTTTATTTTTGTATTATGAGGACAGAGTAAAGTTCCGGCTCTTTCTTTGGACAATGGTGATTAATTTATTTGGGCCAAGCTATCATCAACACTGTTGGTTGGTTTGTCAAACAGAAAGTAACAGCTGCCACACTTATCATTGATAATGGTTCCCGAGAATGTTTTCACATGTGTGATTTAAATTGTGTCAATATCCTAATACCTTTATGCCAGTGTATGAAAAAAGTATTTCAGACTTTCAGTTTATTCATCAATGTATCCCCATGTGTCTGCTATAAATGTATTAATCTCTCCTGTCAGATCTGAACATATTCCCATGTTATCATCAGCCACTGTGTGCCTCGATTTCTCCCATCTCGAGCTCAACAACGGCTCAATACCCTCTCCTCTAATATATATGGCCAATCCTTTCAGAAGCCAATTCAGGAGCTAACCACCACATTCCAGACTTCCATCAGGCCCTGATAATGCAGCCTCTCACCATCTGTCAGCCCTGTGACTGTTGCCTATAAACTTCACGCTCTGGCTTTTTATTTATCTGTTTCCCCGAGGAGCGATGCGACCCGTGAACGTGAGCCGGAGAAGGAATCGGGAGGGGAGAGAGAAATCAATTACAGCCATTCCCTGTGCCTAAAACAAGCCCATGTCAGGGACCATCTACAAAACACGACAAAGAGGGCCAGTGGACCTTCAAATGGCGAAACCACAAGAGAGGGGCGGAGAAGGGGCTGTCATCTGCTCTGACATGTAGCCATCACTGCCAGCGACACAAAACAGCCCTTTGTCACACCTCGAAATGGGATCCAACTGCCATGGGCCCAATCCATCCCTGTGCAGTGATTGATGACCTCAGTGGGTAGATCAGGGAGCATCCGAGGTTAAACGCCTTAACAATCAATTGCACTCGAACATCCTAAACTAACACTTAAGCCTTTATCTAAGGACACAATGAAAAAGATTTACCCGGTTGCAACGCTTAATTGCAAAAAACTAAATATGCAAGGGATGTCGTCCTGACATATTTATGTAAATGTTTGTACTAAGAGAAAGACACATCAATGGGATCATTATTGACAGATTTCACTATGGTTGACATAAGCATGTGCAATCTAAGATAGTCAGCTGTGTAATATCTCATTGCTTATGAGTAATGCAGTGAAGGTTTTGTCTCAGAATTATTCAATACAGACAAAATACTAAATATCTGTAATGGGAAATTAAAAGTTGTATCTTTAGTCTGTTGCTTTGTAATGTTCTGAATGATTGTTTGTGTTTGTGTTAGGGAGGGAGGGGGGTGGTGTTCCAAGTGCATGCTTGTGTGTCTCAGTTTTCATCACATCCAAAGCAAGGCGCTAATGATTACAACTTGATTCATTTTGGACATGATTATCTCTCTCGTAACCACACAGCTTCCTTTACCCTGGCTGATAGCAAAAATCATTTTGTTCCATATCAACGCAGGAATAAATCAAAGAGGAGCGGCTCATTCTCCAAGAAGTCTCGTAAAGCAAGGTTTGACATTTTAATTGGAATCCTAGTCAGTAAGTGGTTTTTTAGACCACATTTATAACTCATCTCTTAGTTTGCAATGAACCCCGGAAAACCTTTATGATTCTGCCGTCTGAACTTCATGACGCAATACGGAAATGAAATAGTCCCAATTTAACAACTGGCTTTTAGAGAAAACAAAGGCCCCAGAGTGTTGTTTTTTTTTTGTTTAATCTCTTTAACTAGACTCCCGAAAGGACGGAGTAACCCTAACCCTGGACAATTTGGTCTCTGTGAAGTTAGGATTGAAATGAAATCTAATAAGTAATTTAAGTGAAGAATCAAACTGTCCAGTTGCACTGTTAAGAGTCAATGTAGCCTTTGTGTTACAAAAATTCCCTACATATGTCGCCAAAACACACTGATTTTATATTTTAAACCTTTAAAGTATCTAGCATTCTGATATTTATGACTTTTTCTGCATGGCCAATATGTGTGGAAGCCAGACTGTGTTTTAAAGGCTGTGATTGAGAGGGACCACTCTTACTAGTCCTCAGCCTGTGAGACATGAACTCAATAACACATTGGTTATTGTCTCTAGCTGTTTTGCCCAAACTCACTGGGAAGGCCAGAAACAAGTGGCTGAAGAATAGACGGAGAAGTCCTCTGTCAAGCTAACAGGGTCTGTGGTAGCGTGTGTGTGTATGTGTGTGTGTGTGTGTCTACGAGTCTGAGCGAGTCTGAGTGTGAGTATATGTGCGCGGTGACAGGAGATTGGTCTGATGAGTATTTGTTTGGTCAATGCAGTGGGGAAAGCTAGCCTATCAGCATGGTGTGATTGCAGGTGTGAGTGCGTCTGATTGTGGGATGCGGGTGCGTGAAGGCTCTGCAGGAGGAGACCAGAGGGAGGACCACGGTGACACGGCCAGCAGGGGCGGAACGCGGCAGGGATAGCCCAGCTGGCGGTGGCTCTTAATTGGGGAAGAACTGGTTTCCATGGCTGGCCAGACCCATATGCAGTGTGGATCCGGCGGAGTGGGCAGGCGGGCTAGGGGGAGCAGGGGCTCGGGGTGGGGGGGGGTGGGGGGGCAGGAGGCGCTGGCAGAGGGGCCAGAGGCTGGTCACACTCCAGCAGCCGTGGCCGTCCTGACAGGGGGCAGGGAGAGCCAGCTGTCAACCCACTGACAGGATCCCTCTCTCTCTTTCTCTTCCACGTGGATGGATGGCACTGGCAGCGCAGCAACATGGGCAACAAAGAGGGCCGAGCAGAAAGGCTGCCTCTGAAACAGCCATTTTAATCACAGCATCCACGGGAGAAAAAAACAACCTCTGACGGAGGGAGAGCGTCGGCCAAAACAACAACGTAGGGGGAACGCTTGAAAGACAGAGAGGGGCTGTAATAAAAGGAAGCAATGTTCATGTGTTTTTATGCCTCCCTCGGGATGTTTACTGCCTCCCATTGGAAACAATTATAGGTGATTAGAATAGAGGTGAACTGCCATGGGGAGTAAGGAGGCGCCCTCTCCTCCTCCTCCTCCTCCTCCTCCTTCTCCTCGTCCTCCTCCTCTCCCCTTGCATCTCTCGCTCCTACTCCTTGCCAGTAAGGTGGGGGTGTTAGTGCATGTCGTGCTCACGGGGCAAATCGATTCCCTTCACACTCTCCGCTGTATTAATTAATGACTCCTGACTGTCACACTCCTTTACGCTCGACTTTGCTCTTCCTTTCATCCTCCTTCCACCATGTCTCCTTTACTTCCACTGTACAAAGACCTTATGGACCACGAGTGCACTTTAACATAAGCGCTGACACAAACAATAAATGTTCCAATAACGGTTGTAATATCACAGCAGATATATGTGCCTCCGCGTAGCATAAATCCATGTACATGTCATTCATGGGTTTTTGTTTTTATTCATTCATTCTCTTTACAACCAAGCAGATGTCTGGAGGGCAGGCCACAATCTTGTTTATGAGAGAAAAGAAGAAGAAAAAAGAGTCAGTGGAAATATGGCTAGACAGCCGAAACAGGTATGGCCATGGCTCACTGCTGCCCCCTGCTGTAAATATTTACCTTTTTTTACATTACAATACCACGTCTTGCCCGTCCGTGGAATTAAAATGGTGAGACGGATGAAAAATTGTGCCAACAAGTTAAGACAAAGCGGATGTCTCTCTGTGTTTATGTATGTGAGTGTGTGTGTGTGTGTGTGTGTGTGTGTGTGTGCACATTATGTGTTCAATCTACTAGGGTTGTGTGTGGTTATAGGTTATAGGTTGTGCAGCTTCGAAGGCAAAGAATGAGAGACAGTGAGGAGGAAAACTGATTTGGTTATGACGTAGTCTGTGGACCACATATATATTTCAGCGTATTAATGCGCGCTCTTATTCTTTCGGGCCTGTGCCTGCATGGGAGAAGTGGGATTGATAGGAGAGACTATAAGAGTCTCTGGAGAGCTGATCTAGATGGCAAACCAAGCCGCACGAGAAACCACATCACCTTGAATTTGCATAAACAGTCTTCAAATGGCTGGGTATAAATATTAGCCATCCAACGCCTGAATAACTTTCGGCGGAGGATTAGTATTAGGTTCACCCAGGTCATTTAACACTTAAATATAGTCTCCAGGGAGCCCATTCATGTTGGACAAATTGCCCTGCCTCTGTGGTAGCACTGCTCCCCACCATAGTGCCAGGGGAGCTCTGAGGAGCAATTTGCAGCCTGCAGAGAGGGACACTTTGCACCCTGTTCCTTCCCCTCAGAGAACAGGGCCATATCAGAAATCCAAAATGGCACCCGGAGCCACATCAGCACCAATTACATGGAAATAGTGATGTGCTGGGTTGAGGTCCTGGGGATGGTTTGCACTGCAGCTGTGGGAGATAATGATTGAGTAGCTTCCCATGTCTTCCCCTGTTTTCAGAAGAAAGCAGCAGGACCAACAGGCTAGACAATAAATGGAGCAGTTGAACCTGTCTGCTAACACAGAAACTTGGCAGAGGAGTTGGGAACTTTGTTAAGTTGTTCAGGGCTTCTTCTTGGTGTAAAAGTAATTGAAACACTGTGTGTGTGTGTGTGTGTGTGTGTGTGTGTGTGTGTGTGTGTGTGTGTGTGTGTGTGTGTGTGTGTGTGTGTGTGT
>JAVQIZ010173942.1:0-46997 GCA_036023535.2 Galaxias brevipinnis | reverse complement strand
AGAGAGAGAGAGAGAGAGAGAGAGAGAGAGAGAGGTACTCTGCACACCCCTCACTGCCTTCGCGCTGACGGGTGTTATGAGTCAGTGTCACACTTTCCTCCTTTTCTCCTATGGTGTGAAACTCTGCACCAATCCATGGTGATAGATCTAAATATAGAAGGGGAAGATTGAGACTAAAAGCAGTGTTCAACTGATTAGGCGGGGTTGCCTCTTAGCCGGAGTTCATAAAACAAACGTTGCCTATTTACTTACGTCTGTCGTGCTTACAGATACATTTGCGCGGAGAGTCATGGAGAGAGCCTGTCCGGGAAAACGACTGAGCTTTTGTCTTCTGATCGTTGGCATGGCCTTCTCCTCCCACTAATGAATCTGATGTAATCTGTTGTTCGCTATAGGTCACGCCTACTGCACGTGCAGGAGTTTATGGATGTTATTTATATTTAAATGCTTTTTGTTAGAATAGCAGGGCGATGTGGCAGACGAGCAGCTCGTCGTACATGTTTCACTGAGGGTGGTTCTGCTCGGAAATCAAGTCCCATGGCAGTCCGTGGGAACCAAGCGCTAAGAAATAAACCACCCCTGTTTGATGTGGACTCGACTCCAAAACATTGTGACTCCCCACATCAGGACATGCTAGACTGTCAAGGTTTCCATGGTGATCTCACAAGTCCTCCGTCAAAAAAGCTCATCTTTGGTGTAGTTCTCCTCCTGCTGCCGTGATTTGGTACCAGCTGATGCAGGGGTAATACAAACACAGGAGAGTTATCAGTGACTAACTAGAAGAGTGACGTTTTAAAGACTCAGCTAAGAGTAGAATGACTACAGTATACATAGATTACTATGAGGCTACATTGTGTGAAAGAAATTGTTCACTGGCTTAACTTTTGTGTGGAAAGTATTTTGTCTGGGGTTGAAGTTACAAATTAAGTTAAATTCCTTTTCAAAATGTATACAACAATGATTGAAATCCACTGGGGATGTTAAATGTTCTGTCTACCGTGACCCCCCGTCCCCCCCCCCGTTCCCGTCTCGCCTCCCTTCCTCCTTTCTCTCTCCGCTGTCTCTCTCTCTCTCTCTCTCTCTCTCTCTCTCTCTCTCCCTCTTATCAGCTTTATGTCACAAAGGGAGGATACAGTTTCAGAATGTCCTGTGATAATGTAATGGGAGAAAATAAACATTGTCAAGAGAATGAAGCGCACAGTGTTGACGACAGGCAGTTCCTGTGTTTAAAATGATCCCAATGTGGCTTCCTATCTCCCTCCGTCTATCTCCTGAGCTATTTGTGACGCCGAGATGACTCAAATCCTTTTGGACGTTACTAACAAACGTCGAGACATTGAGAGTATATTTCAATATGCGGTCCAGGAAGAAATGTAAGAGTAGGTTCGAGGTTGGCGAGCACAAGGACACAGGGATTTTTTTAATGCACTTTTTAAACAATAGATTTGTGTGGATTGGAACCAAAGTAGGATTAGATTAGGCAGGTAAAATAATGAATCGGGCTGTGGGATTAACAGGCTGGGCTGCTATCACTCTTTCCAGTCACTGTGTGCTAAGGCCCAGCAGTCAGGGTGTGGTGGGCCCTGTGGTCTGGACTTCTGCATGATGGTTAACAATGTGTCTTCAAAAATGTATAGCCCTGATCGATATCTAATGCATCTGTGGGTCAATATTGTTGAATGTGCATATTTTGTATTTTGCCCACTATGCACTAATCCCTTCATGTCCCATGGGCTTTCATGTTCAAGTAATGTTCTTTTTATGGACCTAATGGCCTCTTTCTAGATGGTAGAACTTGATAAACAATTGTTCATAATAATAGTCTCATTGGCCTCTGAAAGTTTTTTCAGTGGTATGTTAAAAAAAATGTGGTCAGTCTATGGGTGGTCAGACACTCCGTGAAGTGAATGCCAAGGCAAAATCAGATCATAGGTTATGAAATCTGAATTTTCTGATTTCTTACGCCCTCCGCCCCATCTTCTCGGCCTTCCTCCACCTGGTCCTTCCTGTGACAGTCTCCTGTTTTTGCATTGTTCTCTGTCTGTCTCTGTGTGTGTGTGTGTGTGTGTGTGTGTGTGTGTGTGTGTGTGTGTGTCAAAGATCCTTAAAGAGGCTTTGTTTTTCTAGGTTACGTCTACTTTGACCTAGTTTTCCTGCACACGGATGCTGTTGTTTCCTTACACCCTCTGTATGATTACCCCAACCCTGCAGTTTACCAGTTTGGAAAACCACCAACAGTCCAGGCCTTTCTCTGAAGACGGCAAGATTAAGATTCCATCTTCGTTTTCAGTCAGACGCAAACCAGAGGCCGTCACAGATCATGTTTGTATGTCTGGCTCTGGATTAAAAGGAGTGTTAACTCTAGTGGGATTCTATTCTCTCTCAATTACCAAGCCTTGCGCAATGCGTCCACTGTTTTTCTCTCTCACACTGTTGTACTCCCACTTCTCTTTGTATTGCCTCTTCAGTGCCACACAAGCTGACGACAGAGAAAAGGCACACACACGCTTTTTCATTCACACACCTGTCAACAGCTAAGAGAGAAAGTCACCTGACAGAGTGGGCTATATTCTGCTGCGCTGGAGGCAGACATTAGTTAGCGTCCTCACACAGCGCTGTGCAACGTAGGATTTGAGGTCCTGAACTTCCTCTTTAAGCCTTTTGAAGCCAAGTGGCTGACTCTGTCTTACAGGGGCTGTTGCTGACAAGGCCTGACATCATTACATGATCCATAAGACCTGTATCTCTCCGAGCAGTCTGTCATCCAGAGGGCGCTCAGCTGAATTAGTTATGGAGGGGCCCGGCGATGCCTGCAAGGGGAGCCACCTCTGGAAACATTTCACACCAACGCTTTGCCCCTGTACGCGGAGCAGAAGCCGATACAAGCAGAGGATAAAATGGTGTCCTGTGCACTGACAACTGGCAGGGTAAACATTTCTGTCAGGGTTTTCCTGTGAAATAAAGCATGGAAGACAAAAGGCGTGTAAGGAGGGGCGGCATTATCTTTTAATGAGGAGAGGTGACTGAGCCGTCCCCTAACAGAATCCGATGACCTAGATAGCGCAAATCGAATCAGCATTGGGGGGTGGGCCAAGTTCACCATACAACTCGCCTCAATACAAACCTGGGCTGGTCATGGAGAAGGCGGTTGCTTGAAAACATTTTAAGTGTTACTTTGAAGGTAGAGGTTAAATACTGAGTGGGCAGACACATTTTCAGACTTGTACATGGTTACCATTTTACATAGTCAAACTCAATAGTGTCAGTACGTATCAGTTTGTAATTGTTTAGAAGGTATGTTGTTAGAACGTTAATACATTTGTAGAGGAATACTCGTTTATTCGTTCTTACTCTTTTAATTGGATACAGTAAATGGAAGCAAACAGACTGGCAATGCAGGAAAAGAGCAGCAAAGCATGTTACAAATCGAGTGAGATTTTCTGTCTTGGTCGTCACTTTTCTGTTCGTCTGGGATTAGCGTGACGTGGTCTGACGCCTATTGGCTTGGTAAAGCCTGTATCGTCACTGCAGACTTAGTGATGGTTATGGCAATTCTTATTATTTAATAATATATTACTATAATATGCTCTGTGATGCACCACCCTTCAGTCGAAACGAAGCATAATTGCACTATACCAAGTACTCGTGGATTAGCATCACCATCCGTTTTAGCAGAAACCGACCTTTGATTCATTACTAGTGTGTCTCATATAAGTTGTCCCCTGGTTCGTACTGGCTGCTGTACCTGCTGGGGCTTTTGGCCCACGACCAGGCTGCTAACACCACACAACACTCTGTGTGTGGCCGGTGAACTGCAGTGGCAGCAGCAGCAGCTGCCCTGGGCTGAGAGAACGGCTTCTGCCTGCCTCTGCAGTGGGCTAGTGGTCTCCCAGGCCCCACCTTTTCCATGACTCAGGCCGTCCTCTTCCCACCACCACCGGCCCCGAGGGCTGGTGATGCTTATCTTTTGGGGACTAGCCTGTTTACTGGGTCAGTCATTGTTTAGCATGCGTGCGATGTGGATATAGTTACGTGTCTTCCGCTTAAAATGCCTGGCAAGCCTCTTTTTTTTGTGTGTGTGCTAAGTGTGTGTATAGCGTGTTTGTGTGAGCTCAATTGTCGCCTGCTCCATCCCCCTCTTCCTCCTTCCTCCTCCTTCCTCCTCCTCCTGGGAGACCGCAGCCCTTCTGCTGTCGCTGCACCACTCTCCTGGTCAGATGTTATCTGGGCGACCTCTGTAGACAACAGGTCCGGTTGTAATTATGGGAACAACATGTGGATGCAGAGGAGAGAGGGGGCCTTGTCCTGGAGGGCAGCGTCCGTAATTGAACCGTAAACAATACACGGCTCAGCGGAAGCAGGGGGGAGGGCGCTTCATTTGGCAGGAGGCTGCGAGACCAGCTCATTGAAATGCAGTGTCGATGGGCAGTACAAGGAGATGGCGCAAATATACTCTGCAGTTACTCCCAAGTTAAATGACTGAGAGGACGGTAGACAGACTTTGTTGCTCTGGATGGTTTTATTTCTTGTCCTCTGCTTTTGACTGCTCATCTCTTTGCTGCTCCCGTTTGTTTTGGTCTTGCAGTCTGATTAGACACCCCTCCCTGTGTCTTTTCTCCCTGACCTTGCCTGGGCCCTGACCTTGCCTCCTCTCCTGCCTCTCCTCCTGAGACGATGGAGGACTCCTGCCTGCCTGGCGACCCTTTCTATTTTGACATGTCTCACCCGGCGTCTGTGTCACGTCTTGTCACCCTCCTTGGCTTCGTCCTTGGGATAGCAGATTCAGCAACAATCCTCGATACTTTTCCTCAACTGTTTTCTGATTGTGAGATAGAAGAAGGCTGAAAATAGATGCCCTTTGTTTCGCTATGTCTGTCTTTGTGAAAATGTTCCTGCTATTTAGTGGATCTGAAGGGCCAGCAGACTTAAACTTAAACTTAAGTACGTAAAATGATATTAAGGTTGTTTTCATCGACACCAGGAAGAATAGCTGGTCATTTTATAATCACTAATCCAAATAAATAACCTAACTGAATAATAAGTAACCTCTGTCACTCTTAATGCATAAATTAGGCAGTGTAGCTCTTGACACTATACCCCACAGAAAACCAGGGATGGCGCAATATTTGAGCCAGCGTCTGTGAATAGACTCTTTGCCCTGTAGAGCTCTGAATGAACGTCAATCATAACTACCCCGAGAGAGAGTTCTATGTAATGTATCAGGCGACCCCCGCTGTTCTCTCTTGTTGACGTCAACAGAATACTGGAGAAGGATTCATAATATTTTACCCACAGTGCTTTCAATTTCTCAGGAAGTGTGAATAGATGCAATGGGGAATTCCAGGGTTTAAGGGGTCGTGGACTATTAGTGATATTTTCTTCCCTCTGTTCCATGGCAACACCAATAAATGGACCTGATTGGTCGAAGTGTGGATCGCTGTCTCCTGTAGGCCACGCTTCTACACATGCGACATTTCGTAGCCAATGCCAAAGGGTTAAGGGTTTGGGGGGAGCTATTTGGGCAGCTTTTGTTTTTGCGCGGGTTTGGAGCTGGGAGAGTATCAAGCGCCTTGGTGCCCGTGTGTGCTCACCAAAGGGATGTTCCAGTCTCACGCTACGTCAATGCAGCCTTCTCGGCTGACAGTGATGAAGCTGGACAGGGGCATGTGTGAATTCGCTGGAAACCCGAAAACAGCTTGTCTGAGCAAGGAAAAAAAGAGAGTTTCTAAAGGGCTTTGCCAAAGCACAGCATAACCAACTGGTCAGTGTGGTGCATCAGGATACTGTACCCCTGAACTTATTAGGTGACAAAGGTTTATTTTCTATCAGCGCTGTCAACCGGGAGGGTGACTGTAGCCTTTTGAACAGGTTTGAGCGGTCGACAGCTGTGAAGGGATCTGGGATTTTGGATTTGTATTTTCACTGAGGCCTCTCGCCAAGGATGAGGAAGGTAACAGAAAAGCTTTGATATCGACGACAGATGCAAAGTGGCGCTGCGGTACCAGAGCTCAGGCTGTTTAGGTAGGCTTCTTTTTCTCTCTGTCTCTGTCCTGTCATCTCAATGTCTGTGGATATCACACAGACTCATTTTTATTCACCTGATTCTATCAGCCTATTTTTAAAGGAAGCAAATATGAAAGCTTGCACTAGTATGCTCTGAACGAGTGTTTAAAAGGATGAGCAGACACTTTTCCTGTACGATCAGACACCATTACTCTAGGTTCTCCTGCCTAGAGGTGAAAGAGGGTCAATTGGTTTTCTGAAACACGTTCTCAGTAAAAGGAATGGAAATCCCAAGTAGGCCATCTTGTCAAAACAGCCGAGTGCTCCAGATGCAGCTATTGGGATGTGAGGCCAAGTGCCACATCTCCATGCCGCACGCAACGCAGTGATCATTCAGATAAATGTCGCTATTAATTTCCAGGTTGGTTTAAAAGCCAAACAGTACACGGCAAGGCTCTTGAGATCCCTGGTGTGGCGAAAATCGTGTGTGTGTGTGTGTGTGTGTGTGTGTGTGTGTGTGTGTGAGTGATACATATGAGCTAGAGTGTGTATTACTGTGTCTCTATAGTTTGTATGTTTGAAGTCACTCTAAGCGGTTTGGGCTCCCCCAGACAGAGATGAGTCACATGGAGACAGAGGACACTGCTATGAGATCTGTGTGTCTGAGTGCCATTTGCTGTGGTTTGTCTATTTCGTGATTTTGGTTGATCATGAATATTTTTGCTCTTTTCTTTAAATGTGCCTTCCAAGTGTTAATTTGTTTATTTAACACTTGAGAGTCACATTTAGTCTGTGTAGGCCAGATAAATCTCAACTTGTTTTGACTAGATTGATGTATTTTGCCTATTTCCTTCTTGTCTTTCTTAAGGAAGGAAGCAACGTCATGCAATACTAAGTATTTTACAAAAGATAAATTGTGTGTGATTGCTACATAGCCAATGCTTTTTAATGTGTCGTTATATTGTAATCTATTCAACCGATCCCTGACACAATGTCAATTCCCAAAAGTAAGTGGATCTGGTGTCTAAAATGTGGATTTATGAGGCTCAGAAGGCCTTTGCAGTACTTTCCCTTGGTATGCACACCTTGCTTAGATGTAACCACTCCAAATCAGAAGAGGTTGACCAGACTGAGTATTCTGTGTGTGTGTGTGTGTGCGTGTGCGTGTGCGTGTGCGTGTGCGTGTGTCTGTCTGTATATGTAACAACCCAAAAAAAAAACATGTTTCTCTTTATGTATATGTGCTTTTAAGAGGTGTTCGATTCCCTCCATTATATCATCTTATGTTACTGATGCAGTTGTCTGACGAGCGCACAGGCGGGTCATTATCCACCAGCTGAAACACAGCCCAGGCTAATGAGGTGACTTCAAGGTGACTACAATCAGGGGCGTGTAACCCAACCTCCCCTATGCGGAGAAAATGGAATGCAGAACCCTTCCTTGATTGACATATGAAATCTATTAACACCGCCTTCTGAAATAAATAAATAAGTGATGTCTGGCTGCTAAATTTCCTGTCTGCAAAGTCATCTAATGGGAGTTTAGAGTCCGTGGTAGTCACACCATTAACTGGCCTATCTTTCTCTGGTGATATTTTTATTCTCCTAATGGTTGCTGTTACCATGGATAGTCTGCCAAGTGACCAACCTAAATAAAATGCTGAACTTGATGGTGGGGGGGACAGAGGCTACATATAAGTTGTATGCATGCGTAAGCTTTAGTATTTAAAATACGTTCATGTGTATACCAAACAACTAATTATCTTTCATAATTAAAAATAAAATGGCCAATCTTTTGATGTACGGACTAAATAAAAACTGCTGCTTTATAATTTTTTCAATGTAATGCCATACATGTTTGATCAAGTAACATCCGGGAGTGTATGCAAATATGATTTTTCTCCATTCAGCACGTGGCGTGGAAACCTGATTACAGAGCAGGTAGTTCAAAAAGGATGTCGTATCGTAACTGGCTGTTTTTTTGGGGGGGGGGATTGCATTTTCCTCTTTGAATTTAGAAAAGTGTATTTAGTCTTTAGTGTCATAGACTATTTAATTCCCTGTAGAGTACATATTATGTTGTCTTGCATAATATTCCATAGCATGTCTACAGATCCTTCAAAATCAGTTGAAAGCTCAGTGAAGTCAGTGACTGTTGTTGAGTAGTGAGGTGATGTCTGCCACTCCACAGCGGGCCTGTGTTCAGAATGTTTTTGTTGCTTATCCCCTAACATGGACTGGAGTTAGGCTTATCTTTTCCTCTGTGTTGATGTAAGGAGTGTTTTTTGTCTGACGGAACACTTGCTATCACATCAAGTCCAGGGCAACTCAGAGTAATTTGACGTGTCTTGACGTTTTGTTTTCCTCTGGAAAGCGACTCAAGTAGATCTGGCAATTGTCTGAAAATGAACAATGTCCAGGTCAAAGAGTTAATGTAGTCGTCTGCTTTGATCTAGCGGGACATCATTGGACAGCACACTGTGACAGCATAAGCAATAGCATAAGAATACGGAAGTTTGAGTCTACTGCCAATGTTTTTTGACAGTTGGTTTGAATCTACTGTATGCTAGATCTGTATTTCTTGTAATAATTAAGAATTGGAAAAGAGTTGTCAAATATTCAACCCTCGCTCCACTGTGTGGAGATCCAATTGGCCAACTAAAATCCCAAAACAGCAAAAACTGTACATAAACATTTTGGCCAGGATATATTTCTACCACTTGGAATATACTCAGAAGTCCCCAGCAAGTGACTGGCCATCTTGACTTGGTGTCCTTCATGCTCCACTGTGCCCAGTCAGACATTTTGGCTCTGAATCACAGTCCCGGGATCATCAGAGCGATGAGTCTCATCACCCTCTAGGGTGGGTGGTAGCTGGTTGACCTAAGATGTCGTGCCAAAATGCAGACATCGTCTGGTTACAAGTTTGTCTCGACTTCAGTTGAACTTTAGTCATTTGTCCTCCAATTCAACTTTGATTTACATAACGACACAATATGGTTCACAAGCTTGTGAATCTCTGTATAGGTACTTCATTTACACTGGGGATCTTTCTTATTATTACAATTGTTATAATAAACCATTTTATTGGTATGTATTTTGTTTGTTCCAAAATGCTCTGTTAATTCTTCGCATTGAGCCAGTTAGAAGAAATAAATGGACATATTCTCCTGTTTGGTTGTACTTTGTGCTACAATAAGCATGGAGAAAAGCAAGATTAACTGAGAAGTCTTACAAGGAGGTCACATACAAGACTGTAGCAAAGCAAACACAATCTCAAGGCAATAAATCAATCGTCATGGACCTTTACGTCGCCACTTCAACCCTGCGTAATGTTATGATGAAGTCTGAGGCCCACAGACAGCACTGTAGACAGTCATCCCGGTCCGGGCCATTGGAGGAAAGCAGAGAGGGATTGTCTCAAACGATGTAGAAAGCCCCTCGATTAGCTGTCAAAGTGATTCAGGCCCAGCTTCAGACACTAGGTAGCACAGTGTCAACTCGCACCATCTGTCGCCATCCTAATGAAGGAGGGTTACGTTGGTAGGCTGCCCAGGAGAAAGACACAAGGCGTCCCTCACTGGATCATACCAAAACACACCAGAACAAGTCAGAACTCCAGCTGGATGAACGTCCATATTGCTTTTCAGTAAAGGCCATAATCATCATGTTTACTGAAAATGAAACAAGGCATTCAAATAAAATGACTTTCCATCCAGTCAAACATTGAAGAGTCAACAAAGATCATCTCATATTAACTTAGGAAGAATATGGTGGAGAACAAACATGTAATTTATTTAAATACATTTTCAATTTATTTTACTATTATTAAAAAAAGCTGTGTACCAATATTTGGAATTCTAATTCAAATTTTAACTACATCACTTTATGTCTAATTGACAAGCTGGACAATGAGCAGTGTAAGAGCACATGCCAACCAAACCTGTGTTGTTTTAAATGCTGCATTGTTTGTAATGGTTGTCCCGCTGTTTTTCGCTGATTCATCAGCCCTCAACAGAAGCAGCATGAGCCGGCCTTTTGAACATTTTCTAACTCTTACATGTAAGACTTAAATATTTCTACTCTGACTAAAAATGTATTGTCTATGAGTTAAAAAAGCATTTAAGAAGTACTGTTCTCAGCGACTAAAAAGTAATTTTTGTATTGCTGACTATATGAATGGACACCTTTTTAATGTATAGTGTTTACTAATAACAGAGCCGCAGTGTTAGCCCCGTCAGCCGTATCTCTCACACCCCCGAGTCTCACTGCTTCCTCCTCTTTGTGTCCACACCTCCCCACAGCCAACCCCCCTCATAGCAGGGGCTCTCTCCATCAGCCAAGATATCATGTGTCCAAATCGCAGTCTTTCTCGCAGAGGAGATGTTTTTTTAGCTCGATGAAAAGCACCAGCTTTGTAAGTCTTTCTGTTCTCTGGTCCTCAAAGACTCTGCTCATGCTCAGTGAACCAAGCAGGGACTGTATACTGCCCTATATATTTTCCTGTGTATTCATATCACCCCTCAAGAATAAAACGGAAACTACTGTGTTACTCCTCTGGAATATTAATTGAACAGGCCAGGCATAATTAAGTGAGCATGTACTTTTTTATACTTTTACACTTTCTACTTGCATACTTTTTTAATAGAACGTTTTATTTGTCATCTTCAATGATGGAGCCCTGCAGAGAGCTGTACCTTTATCATAATGAGCGAAATACCCTTATAATTTTAAAATGTTCATTGAGAGAAAAAAAAACATGTTCCAAGGTCAAATCTTCATGCATGGCTAATTCCTTGAAAATCCAACTGCAGCTTATATCCGGGATTCGTCCTCCAGGCTGAATTTTCATTCTGCTAGTCAAGTGGGAGGCTGGACGTGTCGTGTAAAATGTGTATGGGTTGAGCAAGTGTGCGTGGATGTTGAACTTATACAGCTCTGAGGCACAAACAAAAAGCTGCAGTACGTTGGCTCCTTGCGTGGGGTGTATGTGTGTTTGCTAATTGATATTAATTGTTTTAATTGTGTGTGTTTTTAGTAGTGATGGACAGATATATTGGACTGTTATTGGGGTTGGAACGGTATTGGCACAATCAGTAATTGGCCAGATAGGTACAAATGAACAGACAAGTACGCCGATAACTGACATTACGTTGTTTTCCATGCAGGCACACGCATACACACACACACACACACACACACACACACACACAGTATCTTTCCCTCATGATCTTAGTGATTAAATAGTACAGGCTGTGACGCAGTGATTATGTGTTGTGCCTCATGCTGCGTTTTCATTCGACCTAATGGAAATAATGATGTTGTAGGTATCTCTACTGTATACTCAATGAGTACATCCTGTCTACTGCATACTAGAGCCAGACCCATACTGGATTTTGGGGCCCATACCGATATAAGGGAGTAAAACATTTCCGATATTTTTTTGTTTTGCAATGATCCCTGAAATTTGCTCATCAAACACTCTGTAATTGCATTTAGTTTTAATATGGCTGCTTGTTTTATTGTTCTAATGTTTTATGCTGATGTTTTCCTCATGGCCAGGGATCCATTGTAAAAGAGATATCTCAACAGGACTTGCCTGGTTAAATAAAGGATAAAAAATAACCTCTGATATTTCTGCGATAGGCCCATATCGGCCGAAAAAATCGTCCAACCAGTAAAATAGTCAGGCTCTACTGCATAATGAAACCAAAATCTAGTTGAGCGCTTAGCGCGTGAATGTAGTCATATTCAATGTTGTTGCGCTCAACAATCCCTTAATTGAGATTGAGTAGCTGTCTCCACACAGCAATGTCGCTTCCTTGGAACATATTCCCGCTAACATAGACTGTTGTCAGAAAGACATGACAACCAGTTGGCCGTTAGCAATTTCTTTATTGTCATGCTCAGTGGCACATATTGTTGGTTTGCCTTTTTAGTATCCTTTTTCACTCCAGCTTTATCTCTCTCGCTCTCTCTCTCCCTCTTTCTCTGTAACTCTCTCTAACTCTATCTCTGCCACTTTCTTTTCTAGTGCAGTGACTAGTGAAGTCTTTATCCATGTGAATGAATAGCCGTGAATGAAGACTGTGTGCCCTATCCCTGTGTGAGGTAGACAGCCCAGGGGAGATTAAGAGGAAGCACATCAAATGTAGAAGAAAGGAGAAAATGCTGATGCCCCAGGAAAGGCCAGCGTATTACACTTGCTTTGAGGGACTTATCCGGGAAAGAATTCCCATGTCTGTGCACGTTCTCACACAGACGCACACGCATATATGCATCAAGATCCTTATATGGGCATTATTTATAGCAAAGCTCACTATAAATTGTCTGTACCGACAATGTATCCTGCTAACTCCTCTGAGTTTTTTATTTGTCGCACTTGGATGCTCTCTTTCAGTCGTTTCTTGCCTTTCTTTGGCCCTTCTCTGTTGTTGTTATTCTCTTTTCTCACACCGTCGTGAACCGGCTCTGATCGTCTGTTGTTCCGTTCAGAGTATGGCTCGCTTTTTCTTTTGGATTTGTTCTCAACATTGGCTTTAGCAACGACCAATAATAAAATCCAATCCATTAGTTAGTCCTTACTTTTTATTTAGAATGTTTATTACTATTATTATTATCATGAAATGCAATTCGAAGTGCTTCATAACACATGATGAGGTACTTTCGATCTAGACTGTATCATAAGCAGATTATTATTATTATTATTGTTTAGGCAAAATCAAAGTTTCTATTTTATGGATGTCTGATGTAAACCCCTGGAATCTGTGTCATCAGCAGAGTCAGGGTTTCCTAGAAAGACTAGGGTGCGTCTGGTTGCACATGGTAGTTATTCAAAAAAAGTCCATCCGTGTCCACACACCATAGTAAAGCTCCTGAAGTCTATCTGATCTCTGTCTGCCAGATGTTCCTGTCAAGATCGTAAGCATCACTGCTCCTGGCGCAGGAGATCCACAGTATTCTCTTCGTTAATCTGGTTAACAGCTCTTTGATTGCCACCAATGAAGCAGAAGACACAGAAAAGGGATTTCTTTTGAAAAAGCATGCAAAACCTTGGAGAGCGGGTGAATTTAGTTTTTATAGTTTTTTCATTTGTTCTTTTTGCTAAAACGGCCAGACTGCTTGAAAAGTCTGGCCCATAGCACCATAGCCAACAGCCGTGCCTCCACCATGCCAGAGAAGGGGCTGCGTTTGAATCTGGGATCGTCTAGTTTTGACAGTGGGGTTCTGCTTCTTGTCCTCCGCCCACCTGTTTTTCCAGCGGCGGCTAGCAAACACACAAGTCCCACCAGTGTCTCTCCGTCTTCCTTTCTTTTAATTGGGGTTTGTATCTGGGAACGTCAGCTGTTTGATCAGTTAGTCACGATGCTCCCTTCCTTCCCTCTGTCCCTGCTGCTTTTTTCCGTTCCCTACTTTTTATCAGGCCACGTTGCACTTTTTTACCAGAGTAAAGCAGAGGACACATGCAGATTACTTTTTTATGTCTGCATATAACCCACTACCGACAAACTATTCTACCGCCTCACTACTGACACACTATTCCATTCTGACTCGGGCCAATCCAACAGTAAGAGGCTGCCTAGTTTGCCGTGAAATGCTACAGATGGAGGCCAGCCGCATGGAACCCACACCCAAAGGAAAAACAGAAACCCTCTTGTTTCAGCCGACTGTCTACCCAGTGTGTCTCTGCTGTAAGGTGCTCCTGTCAAATTGGCTTTGGAATCTGTCTGAGCACTGAAGATGCATTATGTCACCTGTAAATTATACCGGATACTTCTCTGTGCTGTTCACCTGACTTTGGGGTTTCTGCCCCAGGAATTGGTGCAGGGCATCTTGCTTATTTAGCATTAGCTTGAAGAAAGTCCTGCGTTTCTGCAATGACTCTCCCCTTGGCCGGCCCAACAGGATTGAGTCTACCGTATCATGTTGTGTTGATCAGACTCGGGCAGACAAGAGACCTAGATGGAATACAGGCTCCCCAGCTGGTCAATGTATTCAGACTACATGTGGAACCACTGACAGATCTGAAGCAGGGCAAAGGCTGTCCTAGCTTTACAAGGCATTTAGCTTCTACCTCTAGGAACAACCTGGCTGGAACATGTCAGAATAGCAGTTAGCATGAGGACATTAGCAATTGAAAGAAAGAATTGGCCCTACAGAATAAGTGATTATCTAACACATGCATTTCAAACACGCTTTACTAAATTCCATAATTCATATAACATTTATCCAGAAATGTAAATATAGCAGATAGTCAAACATTAGAACACTTTTGGGAACCATCTTCTTCTCCACACAGCAAGGCTACCTGTGGTAGCTCCTCTGGAGCACATGTTCTCCTCTGATTTGAGACTGAACAATGCTTATCTAATGACCCGGCTATTTCCTCTGCCAGGTCGGGAATCAGGAGGCCGCTCTGTGCCAGTTTACGCAAGACTGCCAAATATCACGACGGTTAGCTTGCTCTCATATTCAAGGCTTGGGATTTGAAGAGGTGTGGGCCGATGTTTATTCAGTGTCCCAGTAAATACCTGGTCCATATACAGGTTGACTACACGGCTTACCACTAAGACAAGGCACGGCACGTATTGACAGGATGTCCTTTACACAAACCACATCAGGGGTAATTGGTGCATTTTTTTTCACTTTGGCAAGACAAGAAAATAGTTTTATAATGTGCTAGCTAGGAGAGTTTGTTTGCACTACAATGAGAACTAAATCAACAATACGTTCATGACTAGCAGATTAAGTTTGTTGTGCAATCATTCACAACATGTGCATACTGTATGAGCAAAGACGATGAGACGATTCAGTGGGCATGAAACAGTGAGGCTAATGGCTATCAGAGCACCAGAGAGACTCACTGCATTTTGGGACGGAAGACCAAGAATTGCTTCCAGTTGTTTATAACCACATTCAAAGGTGACATTAAGCAAATATTAAAGAATGACATGAATAATTACCATAGCCTTCAACACTGAAGTGGAGTTGTAGTTTTCTTATCAAGGTTGCTGTTTTGTTTTTTTTTGCAGCCGTCTTTTAATGAGAGGCCGTGACTCATTGCAGCCTTGGCCGTAGGGCTGATCAGATGGTGTGTGTTAGAGTGCCTGTGTGTGTGTGTCAGCATGTGTTATGCAGCATGATTCTGAAGTGGCGGTTGATAACTTGGCACTATTTGTTCTGATGTAGATTTGATCCTCCCTGGCTCTGTCCAACACTCGTACAGTAATGTCAAGCCCTGTGTTTCATGACCTTTATAGCAACATGCCACTCGGTTAATATTTACTCACAATTGGGTCACAGCAAAGACTCATTTTGTCCGCACTTGCTGAACCTAAAGCATAGCGTAAACATTTTCCTTCTCATATAGCCAGAGGAAATTAAGATTTTAGTGTGCTTGCTTTAAAGTTTAAACATTACTTAGCAGGAAATGAGTTTCGATGGAATGGGTCTGGCTGATTATTGTCCAGTGGGTTTCATGAACTCCAGGCCGTTTGGTCGTGTGGTGTGAATTAGAGTTGCTCTGATTGGTGATGGTACAGCAGATCACAGGGCAGTACCTACATTGTCGATTCCTTTTTCTTTTTTCTTTTGTGAGTCGGACAGGCAGGTTCAATGCATCCTGGTGCTTGGAAGAATAAGACTAAATTCCTGATGCAGACATACTTTTAAGTGGCCGGCCCTAGCAGCCTGAAATCTTAGATTCGATCAAATGACAGTTAAAACAAACCACATGGAATCAATACTGTACAGCCAACTCCTTCAAATCGTAGGCTACAATCTAAACAGTTTAGTCATTTATACCTACACTTTAATTAATGAGTCACTCAAACTCCACTGTTCCAACTAACGATACGGTAGTATTCTCTGTGCTAGTGTTCTAGTATCCTGACGGTAAATCTTAGTCACAGCTGTGGTCCTCATTGACCTGTCATGATGTTGTTTCTATATCTTAGGACCTGATCCATATTATAGGCGTGGACCTCTCTCCGTGTTCTGACAGCTGTCAGGTTGGGTTTCAGACCGACTCGTGGAATATTCTCTGGAGAGGGAGGATGCGATTATTTTTTTTTTATGTGCGGAATCAACACAAGCTTGTCAAGCGAGGTGCCAGGGGGCTGAGAGGAGGCAAAGATGCCGATTGGGTAGAAATACGAAGAGAGAAAGAGACGTTTGAGTGGGTGTGTGGGTTTGGGGAGCGGAGGGTGGGGGAGTGACACGTTTGTTAAGAGAAAGGGAGGGCAGACGCATGCTATGCTGTCCATCCGACACCTACACTTATCTGTCAGTTTGCCCCTCCATATCTCCAGAAGAGGCTAACGAGACGTTCTGTTCTCCACCAGCTCACACAGACAATTTATTAGGCTTCAAAATGACTAATTACGTCCTCTTCGTGTCATTAGTTCCTTGGATTGGATATGAATGAGGTAACGACTTCTTCCATCCCCTCCTGTTTCGTTGGCAGGCTGTGGTCTACTTGGTCATAGATTTTACTGGATGTCAGTGGGGGAATGCTCTTCTCTTCCACTCAGCTAGTGATGCACCGAATGATTGTGGATCGTCAATCAACATCAACCTTTTCTACTTTTATCTCGGTGTGGCTTGGCTAGTGGTTTTTATCGATTTAAAGCACTCTTCTGAGATATTCACCGCTTAGAACTACATGCCTCACTCTGTTAACAGATTTGAGAGTACAACCAACAGCAAATGGATTCAAACAACTTTTGGCTTATCACCGTCAATAAAGAAAGGCACTGTCTTTGAATGAACACAGAAAGGCAGATTGGCCCACTAAAAACTTTCAGGTGAATGGAGCCATTTGAATCATGACTAAGTGAAGTTGATGGTTGGCGTGACCAAGATTTCCGATGACTTGCACAAGCCTGCCTTCCTTTTGAATCTTCCTTCTGATTATGACTCACACTGTTTCTTGGAGGCTCTTACTAGATGAAAAACGAAAAGGGTTGGCTTCATGGACAGGGTCTTCACAAAATTAAAAACCTCCAGTACCTGACGTTGAGAGGGAGGGAGGTCAATTATTCTGGTGGGGGAAGGAGATTAATAGTACAAGGCAATCATGTTGGAGCGGTAATGATTGCTTCAGCACTAATGTGTTGGTTATGTTTCTTTTATTCTCGTTGCCACTCCCTGCTTTTGAATTCATGTGCCTTGCCATTGAAACAGGCTTGTGTTGTGGGGCTAGGTTAGCACTTTATCCTTGCCTGAGGTCTGTCACCGCCCATAAGGCATTGGACAGAGAAATTAAAGACAGCCATCTTAAACCGACTGGATTTTTTCTGAGTGTCTGGATATTAATTTATTGAATAATAATATGTGCTTCTATAGGACACATGTTATAAGTGGCATAGATTTGTGAAGTGGAAGAAACCACAAACCCATTTCCACCTAGTGGCTTCCTGTGTCTGCCCATTGTAGGATGGGGCAGAGCCAGAAATATACACAGCACACTACCTACTGCTCAAGTACCTTTTTTTCAAGTGGCAAATAAATGAGTATTTGATGAATAGATTTGTAGACCAGTTCATCCAACCCTTTAGACTATCAGTTTACATAAAAAATGTGTATACATATTTAAGAATGTGTGTGCCTCTCTTATAATGGTTGTGAATAGTCTATCTAGCACACAACGGCGACGGAAAACGCTACTGCAGCAGTCTCCTCACCCCCCTCAGGACCAAAACTGCTGACACGGCTGCTCTTTACAATGGTGATGGCTTCATTATACCTGTCTGCTTGGGGCAGAAAGAGAGTATAAGTACCACCCGACCCACATCTACCTATAAATGATATCGAGAGACAAAAGACAAATGATACATCTTCCCATTTTAGATTACACAAAGTTAACTACGTCTGGAGAGCTGAACGAGGATGGGGTTAGTCAAGGGGATAGCCTTTTGGTTGAGGGAAATGCTTTTGGAACATCAAGTGGTCCTGTCTAAGGGGAAATGAGGCATTTTTGGTTTGGTCAGGAAATGAGGTTGGATACCTCTCTATGTGTCCAAACGGTTTGGATCGGTCAGGCTCGTGTTCCTTTTTCTAAGCGCTCAGCTCTTGAATTCCCTTTGTCATAGTGATATGGTAGCACTTTTCGGAAAGCTCATTTAGGGCTTTGCAGCCCAAGCGTTTCCCTGCCTTTTACTTCTGGCTGTTGCCTTGGTTTGTCTGAATAGGCATATGTCACTGGGTTTGGGCTTAGTTTTAAGGGTTCACTTAGGAGATGTATGTACACTCTTGCAGAGTAAACACTGGCACTCTTAGTCTGCTTGGTAGAATGTGCAGATGCTGTGGTTTTCATAGCCGCTTACATGGTGAAAATGGGTGTAGTCTGGAAAGCCAAAGGTCCCTCATGTTGAGGTTGTGTCTGAGGGAAGACTGTGGTCACAGCCTCGACCATCGTCATTTTGCTCAGTGTTGTCATCATACCTTTAACTAGAGTAACATCCACAAATAGAATCTGTTTTCACAAACCCGACCAGGATGTACGTACATTTACTAAACTGTGTATCAAATGAGCCGTTAAGTGTCTTTAAACTATTTGGATGGATAATTTTGAATGAATATGGAAATATTGGTATTGTGCGTTTGAGCTTCAGAGTATTGTATCATGGCTTTTATCCATTTCTCCCAGCCTTAGTCGTTGCCAGTAGATTAGGGCCAACCCGGTCCTTTTTTAAATTACTAATATGCAAGGGCTTGAAGGGTGCTGCTCAGCAATAGTGATGAGTTTTCTGCATTTACATTAGGACAAATATGGATTCAGTGGTACTGTGGTGTGTGGATTCTAAGATAATGTGGAATGAGAGAGTAGAAATTGGATTTAGTGTGGGGGGGCCTGCTTGAGTTAAAACACATGCGTAGTTACTATTCCATAATTCAACTGTATGATTACATAAATATACATGGTCCAACATCCACGTTTTGCCCTGGTACTCGATTGAAAACCAGCCATATGGTTTTGGTACGCACATTAAACGATATCTCACTCCCAAGATAGCCACGTGCCTCACATCCACCTCCATCACCTGGGCTGCTCTCTTTGACATTTAGAATGCTTTTAGTTCATGTTGTTGATAATTAATCTGGGAATAGTGTTATCTTTTAAAAGCATTTACCCACAAGTGCAGTGTGTATAGGCTTACCTACTTCTCAGCTAAAAATAAGTGCGTTGTTCAAATGTTTATGATATTACTTTGCTTTATTCGTTTTTGCCATGCATTCGTATTTGATACGTTGCCTCCTAATTATGGTAATTCACATTTACATGTTGCAGATGATGGCGTTATCTACGTAGCCTAGTGTTTGATTAATGACGTCGTGAAAGAAGTGAATGTTGGAGAATGTAAGTTACAGAAATGTGGCTGAACACTACTGCAATTAAACCATAAGAAACTAGTCTCAATAACAAGGTCATATTATTCAAATATTGCAGGAATACTATTTCAACCCCTTTATCTTAATATTACAGGCCAGTATTTCAAGACATTATTCTAAATTGAGAGGCCTGAAATAATGTGCTGATGACGCACATTGGCCTTGCTGCATTGACCAGCAGATCACATTATTGGTAGTAGGAGATATTCAAACATGCTTAGCCCTGCCTACTGGCGGCTAACAACCATATCAATGTCACAGTATTGCATTGAAGTTGTACTCACTCAAATGGGTCTACAATAGTGCAACATTAACAGAATGTTTTGGCTGGCGCTACGGGTACTCTCTCTCTCTCTGTCTCTCTCTCTCTCTCTCTCTCTCTCTCTCTGTGTCACTCTCACACACATACATTTGCATATATAACAGACCTAAATCTAACTAAGATATTGAAAGACATGAATCTAGTCTTCGTTTTGATGGATCACTAGGCCACAGAGGTGTAGAATACTGAAGTGACATTGTGTTTTTATGTTTTGTTTTCATGTTTTGTTTGCAGTCCTATAATACTACAAAGCCAATTGGACACCATAAAAACCTATCAACAAACTGGATTTCACATTCAAACCTCAGGAAATCCTCAAAAAATATATAAAACAGCCGACTATGCGCTCTTCAACAGGCACCATTACGACAGTACAACTCGTAAGGAAAAGCTCTGAGGATAAGGTTCTTGGAAGGAAGGAAGATCATTTATTTGTCAGGAATCTGGAATCCCTTTTGCCAGGAGGATTGTAAGGACGTGGAGAGCCTGAAGAGAGCCTTTGGCAGATGCCCGGGGGTACAGATGTGGTTCAGACTCGGTTCTGAGGTGATGGACGGTGAGAGGCTGCTTTAGATAGAGCTGCCCCATATGGCTGTGCAGTGTGCAGCGGTCCATATATAGACTCAACCACTCCAGTCACCCACTCTAGCCTCTTTTGGTTGGCTGAACAAGCTCACTTAAATATTGTAACAGGGGGCTTTGGGTTTGTTGACTCCCAGGTAATTTTTTAATGCTCCACATATAGACTCATTTCTTATTTAGATGAGTGCCTGTGGATTTTGAGTGAAATAGTACTGAAGCTGCTATTTATTTGGTTATGAGTGTGACTGTAGTAATAGGTCCCATTGGAGTGGTCCTTAACCTCTGCAGTCCCAACTCGATCAAAATGTTGTGCCGAACATGAAGGTACGGGCATCAAAGAATGACTCAAACTGTACCTTGTTGTATTTGATTAAAATATTGGAGTCAAATGAGATTCTCTTCCTCGATGATGGGGAAACATTCTTTTGTAAGACCTTGTATGACCTTATGTTAAACTACTTTGCTAATTGTACATATTAATAAATGAGGACACGAAACGTTCTGCCTATGTCAGGAGGATCCATCTGCTTTACACAGCAAGATGTTCTATCAAATCATCTCTAGCAATGTGTTAAGTTAAGCCAAACCTTCAGGTGTGATAGTCCATATCCTACTAATGATATCCGGGTAGAGACTGTAGTTTAAGTTAGACCCTGTAGACATGGACTTATGGTCCAAAAAAAGGATTGAGAGTAACAAAGGAGTCAGTTTTCTTTTGGCTGAAAACACCACACTAAAACTGTATTTATAAACTTAACATTTCAACTATATAACCTATTACATTTAATTTATCTGACAATTGTCACAAAGCACTTTACAGAGACACAAACAGAAAAGAAACAGAGGATGTCAGCGTTGTGAGTTCATCCGAGGAGTGTACACAATACCTGAGGCTTGTCGGTTATTACTCACATATTCACTCAGCGAGAACAGGGTTAATCGTTCATACCCTTGGCTGCTGTCGTGTACCGCATCATCGGTGTGGCAGACAGCAAAGTGACACAATGGCCCCGCACACCCCCACATGGTCTCACATGCCCGTCTGGCCACCTGGCACCGGGCGGAGAGCGGGGCCAGCTAGAGGACAAGTCTCTCCCTGTCAGGTTGTGTTGTTTTTTTTTTTATACCTGTGCTGCCCTCTAAAGTTTAGTGATCCAGTACCCTTGTCATAGAGACTTGCCTTCTCCTTGAGATTGTTTTTTAAAGGCACAGCCCTCTCTGAGACGCCCCGTGTGTTTTTATTTTTGTCCTTATATCTCCTATAACCGGATCATATTTGCTAATTTGATACTGCTGGACATGAAAGGTTGTCGTCGTCGTCGTCGTCATGGTCCCCCCTCCTTTCCGCCACCTTCTCCGTCTCCTTGGGTGTGAGTTTAAATTGCTGCAGTCTTTGAATACTTTCAGCATACCTGCTGCTGCGTCTTGATGCTGTAGAACGTAGAGCTAGCAGATGGTTGGTTTTGGGTCAGGGATCACCCCTGCTTGGAACAGTTCTGTCATTAAAAATGTATAATCTTGTTACGAAGGGAGGCAGTTGAAAGTTTGGTGTTGTTTCTGTTTTCTAGGCTGGGTTTGTGTACGTTTTTTTGGGTATTAGAATCTGTGGCTTAGTTATCTAAGGATGCTAGATAGTATGTTCCGTTAATCATCTTTCCTCTGTGATTAACGGCAGCTGGAACCTGTACTACTTGCAGTAATTTTAGATAAGAGCACCGTTGTCCTTAAATGTACAATTAACATCTAACTTGTCGAATGCAAACAGAACTGAAACTACAAAAAGGAAGGATCTAATATAGATCTACTTTTTTTCCTCAGGCATGATCTGTTACATCTGATAGCTGAATTCTGAATGTTTGACAAAGAAGACCATTGGTCATCTTGCTACTCAGGTGAGTTAAAATAGACTACTTAGACCTCCATGGTTTGAAACTTGTTATGCAAGTCCAACAAACATTGATTTAATTGGAAAATCACCAGCCATTTTGGCATCTCGTGGACCATGGTGGGGTTTGCTTGGTGTCCAGGAGGTTTTGAAGATGACCGATGAACCCTTCTTCAAGGTTCTTGTTTCAGCCACTTTGTGACCACACGAGTCAGATTCAGTACCGAAATGCAAACCAAAAGAACTTTGCAAACAACACAATGGAGTTTTTTTCAAATGGGTAGTATATTTGCACTTAGTTATGTCCATCTAAGTCTTTGTTTGGCAGAAAAAGAAGTTTATCACATTAATATTTTATATATAATTACACATACATGCTTTTACTTATCTAAATAGCTCAACTCACTTCCACTTTCATCTCACCATTTGTAATCTTTCCATTTTAACCACCCTTTTTGTGGTTCAATTACTGTTGCCTCCACCCTTCCATAGCATCTAATAGCCTGTCAATATGAACGGCGTTCCCCCAGAGGGAGTCTGGTTACCCCATGGTGCACAATATGTTTCCAGGGCCTCTGGGGCTGTCTTAGTGGGGATGATACCCGAGCCCATGCAGGGGTCCGGTTACCTATAGGCGGCTGTTTGGCTAATGAGGCGTGTTCACGTGACCGTAGTGTCGATGAGCTGGGGGATCATAATGAACTGCTGTGCTTAAGACTGTCGGAGCCTAGCCTGCGTCATTCTGAACGTTTTGACTTCTCGGAACGGCTTTTGACGTTTCCATCTTGTTCTTAGAGGGGTTCCATTCCGGCTCAACTGATTATCACGTTTTTCTCAAATGGTAGGGGGTCTGGGATCCTTCCCTCTCATGTATGCCGTTTGGCTAACCGGATGGAGTGCTTTCTACCCCTCTCTTTATGTGAAGCGCTGTGTTAAAGTCTCCTAACCTTCCATGGGCTCAGAGACGTCCAGAGACTGTGGTGGCATTGACCTTAGCAGTGAGCCATCCTACTTTAGCTCAGAACCCTCCCTCTCTCTACCCTTCCTTCCCTACCTCCCTCCTCTCTCTCCCTTCTCGCTCTGCAGCTGGGAGGAAGGCAATATCTCTGATGAGTGACTTGTCTGTGCTCTCACTCGTTTTTTTTTATTTCTCCCTTCTCCTCTCACACTGTTTATTTTTTCTCCTCGTGATGCCCTCTTCTTCTCACTCTCAATCCAAGCAGATGGTTCCCCTAAGTGTAACCTGACCCCCCCCTCCTCTGTCTCCCGTCTCACACTCTGTTGTCTCTTTGGACGCCTACATTTACACACACAGACATCTAAACTCTATGTGCAATGTTGATTTCAGACTTCTGATGAAAAATATGGATCGAGAGAGAGCGAGAGAGAGCGAGAGAGAGCGAGAGAGAGAGAGAGAGAGAGAGAAAGAGAGAGAGAGAGAGAGCGAGAGAGAGAGAGAGAGAGAGAGAGGATGCATATGTAATGGTCCCAATGTGCTGATGCCACACTACGGCGCAGTCCCTTCCCCCGCTTCACCTTCATGACTGTAGAGAGTGTTGGGTTTGCAGGGTAAGCAAAACTGCAAACACACGCAGGGCTAGCCTACAGACAACAAGGTCTATGGAGAGGTGTTCTGAAGAGGAGATCACGTGTGTATATATACCGGGTTTCCTAAAGTGCATGTCCCTTGTCTCATAGTCTCCATTGTTGCAAACATTTTCACTGTATTTCTCAGATCTTCAGCAGAAATCAGTATTACCAAATCAATGAGAGCCTGAGTGAACAGATAGCATAAAACTTGGATGAAACATCCAGTGCCCCTAGACTTAATAACAGGTTATGCCAGCATTAACAGCAATTTCTGTAGTTACTAATCAGTTTCACGCAGTGCCAGGAGGAATTTTTACTCCACTTCTGCATTTATAGGAAAACACAATAAACAAGATCATTCACTCCAATTATAGAATATAATTTCCTCATCGGTGAGGACTAGTGAAGCCAATTTTACAGTTTCCATGGATTCCAGTTATATGCAGCACTCAACACACAATGATCCAGTAATACTGAAGTCGATAATAGTTCTTGGCGAAAAGTAGGTGTTTGAATGCTTCATAAATAACTTGATGCTTTCCTCAGAGCAGTGAATGTTCTGAGTCATGGGAACATGTTTAGCCCTATTCCTCTGTTCAGCCTGCCACCACGGCATCTCAACTGAGGCACGGAAACTAAACATTTTAAAACGATGAATGTTGAAAGCATGTTGATGTCAACTGTAGCTCAGTATAACATATGGAAAAATAACAGTTTGATCACATTTAGGGCTGGTAAACATTAAGTATAGTTTAAACCTGTGCTGTTTGTTTGACCTAGTCAAAGCTTTGTGATCAACTCCTGTGGACGTCTACAAAATGGTCCAACATTGCAGGCATGCTTGAAAAAAAAGTCCTTTGTCTAAATTAACCAAAAACTGTAGTTTAACTAATGCTTGCCTGAACCTAGCGCGGATAGGCTGAATGTAGCTGTAACTGTTAGGGCTGATCTGAAAACATCCGGTAGGAGGGTGAAGGTAGCTTTAAAATTGGGGACTTAAGTCCCACAGGTGCTATAGTTATTGCTGTTGACAACACGACTGAGAACTAATCACCTACTGATCTGTCAGTGGTGTGACATGGCTGTGTTGCCATGTCTGTACTTGGTAGACTTGTTTTGCCATGTCTGTACTAGGGATGGGCATTTTAGGCCATATCACTATTCGAATATTCTATCAAAAATATTTCGGGTAATCGATTAACCGAAATAAAAAGATTATATTATATTAAGGAATGTTTTTTTTTCCGCTATAGCACACTTGTAATGTAGCCTGAAGGGCTTCCGTGATCTGGCCGTTCGCTAAACAAACATTTATTTTCCAATTTCAGAACATTTCTTACTCTGACACATTTGGACCGATTTTCTTTGATCTCTGAGCGGAGAGTCGACGCTATAAAGCTCATGTTAGTATCGGTGATCCAGCGCACTGGCACAGAGTGCCTTCAGTTGGTGCGCTGCCTACAAGTTTAAACTACTTGAAGTGGAAAGCAGGGGAACTGTATCTAATGCATTGCAGTTGTGCTTTTTCTTTCTACTTTTTACATATTTCAATGGAATTGCCTACACGTTATAAACAGTATGTAATCAAAATAGCTAATGAATAATTAAATTAACTTTAGGCAAAAATATAAATAAATAACTGCAGCTATACTTGCAGAATACCCACATAATTTTGAATAATCGAATATTCGAATAATCGTGCCCATCCCTATTCTGTACTCAACAGGGATATGTTGGCATGGGTCAATCCATCAGGGATAAGCTGTCGCCTCACCTCTCGTCTTTAAGTAACCTGCCAGCCATCCATTTATCTCCATCCCATATTTAAAATGGCACCCCACTCTCTCCCCCCCGCCCCCCATGTGTTTGTCATCCTCCTTGGCCCGCTCCACCTCTCCTGGTGTCTGACTCAGTGCTGTGACTGGCCAGCCTCCAGGCGGGCGCTGCCATTCAGCGTAGTCAACAGACGCATGCATGCACAGATGCATGTACACTCGCAACGACACGCATGGCAACATACCACACACATACTGACACTCGCACGCACTCATACACACGGGCTGTGCAGACTTTGACATTTCTGTTGACCTCGGTAGACCGTGAGGTACACATGTCTGTGCATCAAAGACAGGTGACGCAACTGAGTTTTCAGTCTATTTCAAAACGTCCTTCATTGTTCTTCTCATGCCCTTCCATTGGTTTTGTGAGTGTTTACAAAAGAGGAAAAACAATATTACTCCCAATAAATGATCAAAGTATTGATAATACCCTTGACTGAAAAAAAGCATGTCAAAAATCCTAGTTAAGAAATGTAGCACAACATCAAATGTTATTTATTGATGTACTGAATGATGACTTCACAATGAGCAATCAGTGACCATCAGACATACCTGTTCTGTGAGTGCTGTGTCAGGCCTACGTTTCACCTGATCTGAACCTCTTTGCTCTCATTTCAACTTTGTAGATACACGCTAACACAAACACACACACACCCACCCACACACACACACACATACAACACCGTTTACCCAGACCAGCTGCCATGCTAAATCGTTTCACATTACAGTGTGTTTGTTTGTTTGCGTGTAGTCATATTTTGTGTGTGTGGATCACAATGATAGCGGGCCATATTAAGCTGAGAACACCCATCCCTTCATCTCAACAGCAGGCGATAGAAGTGGTGATTTTATCATCCCCTCACAATCAGATTACACATCAGATGTAGTATAATTACAGCTTTAGCTGATTAATGGGAAAGCTATAATTAAGGCTGGGGATATAGCGAGTGGGAGACGGGAGCCGATGGAAAGCCAAAGGTGTGCATGCGTGTGGGGCCGTGACCCTGTGTTGATAGTATGGAATTCCTCATCCATATAATGAACATAGTTTTGAGGATGGTAAAGGTAATTTCAATGTGGAATGTTGGCCAGGATTCTCTACCAGAAGGCAGCTGATGAAAGTGGATTACGTCATAGGTAATGAAGCCATGCATTTGAGTGTGTGTGTTCTTGTGAAGCATGAAATTGTGTGCCGTTTAGGTTCACACATCCTATTCAGTAGCGCCTCCAGTCTTCACCTCTTAGCAGAGCCGAAATAGCTGCGGCTGTTAAAGAGCTAGCATTAGCAGCACAAGCACACCTTAGTTATGAGGTCCGGCCACCACTTTCTGATAGTCTGCAGCCAAGCAGGACGACACGTGTGAAGCAAGGACATAATTAGGATTTGAAAGGTAGAAAGGGATTTATACATAGAAAAGAAGAGCTTGTGGAACGCGGTTGGAGTCTTAATACTGCTAGATCCTACAGGTAATCTTGACTCTGAACTAACAACACGCCTATATTTGCTTTGTTTGCTTGATTTGTAACATGGCACGTTAGTGCTTATCAACCAAAAGCTTCATGGTTTGACTTTTAAGTCTTCAGAATACTAATTAATGGATCAGCAGCTGAAATTGAAAAGGGAATGTTTCTTTCACTTGACACCAAACACCCTCTGTAAACCTTTGAGAATAAACAAAGACACTTATGATATAGTAAAGGCATTTTTCAAAGCTGTAAAGGTTATTTTTGTTGAAATTGTGATAAATAGAGAATAGCTTCATCATTCATCAAGCAAACACATTGAAATATATGAAATATATATCATGTAAATGTATGTTTTAAAATGGATTCCTGATTTATTTTTATTATTTATTATACACTACTTTTTAACTATCATTTCACGCCAAACAACAAACAAAGACTAATTCTGACAGAGAAATTACCTCATGGCCTTGTTTCTAGGATTACAACATTTATATCAATGCAATAAAAATGTTGGTGTGAATGCACACCTATTGAATAATCCCCCATAATGCCCCGGTGGCTACTGCTGTACTTCATGCAGAAACCACCCAACAGTCTGCAGTTTACAGTGATGGATGAGAGGGGCTTGAGTGTACCAATCGCTGACTCCACCTAAATCAGTGTTTACTCCTATGTATTCATGGGAATAATTCATGAGATATGCTATAGATTTAAAATGCAAGAAACAAATAACCTATGTGCAGAATAGACAGTTTACAGAGGGGCTTAAACTCCATTGTTGAGATACAGGCCTCAAATGGTAATAAAAGGTAACGAATGAATGAACGAACAAGATGTATTACTTTAGAGTCTATCAAAGTACAACAGAGAAATATACTGTAATATTGAGATTAGATCCCTTCCAAGTAATCCGCTACATCTTTGATGGTAAGGTAATTCCTGTTATGAATATATAATGCAATAATACAGTTACCATGATGTAGGCCTACCTGGATTGATAAATTAGCACTTGCTCTTCCGATAACTAATCTCTTTCTGCACAGAATAATGTGCTACAAGGCACCTCTCTCAAAATATAGACCTACAGATCCACAATTGACTATTTGACTACAGCAAATATACAAGCCTACAGACTAATGGCATAGAAGCAGCCCTACTTAACATGTGAATTAATTAATCTGTCCTTCCGTTGCTTGCCATATCTGCAATAGTTTTAAACAGTGTCATTTGTCTTGCAAGATAGTTAAATATTTTCGGGACCTTCAGTTCGGCAAATGTTTATAATAATATACTAATGATCTTAATCTTTTTCTTCCTCTCTCAGGATTGCAAACCCACGAAGCATAGAACCTTCCATCTCCTATTCCTCAGGTACGTAGGCTCTTTTGGATTAGGTAACAACAGCATGTACGGATGTATCCTTCTCAGCGAGTACCCTTCTAGGATATAATAATAGGCAGCGTGCTGTCCCACTTAAAAAAGCGGGACATAAGAAAACTCGATCATCAGCAATGCTAACAACCCTGTTTTCCTGAGTACAGCATTGCCCGATTCTGGTCTGGTGGATGAGAGGGAATGGGTTGACATTGCCCTATTCTGGTCTTGTGGATGAGAGGGAATGGGTTGACATTGCCTTCGTTGCTTCTTTTGACCTCTCTGGGGTTACTGTCAGCAAGTTGTCCTGGGCCTGGTTGTGCTTTTGTTCCTCTGAAGAGTGTGATATTTTCCACTGCTGTCAAGTCAACAAGCCCATTGCCCTATTGACCAGGACTTTCTGTGGGGTGTGTGTGCGTGTGTGTGTGTGTGTGTGTGAGAGAGAGAGAGAGAAAGAGGCATTTGTTTCTACAGCTATTAATGTAGATAATAGGCTTGCCATCTTACTGTTGCAGTGTTCATGTGCATATCCTGGACTTAAAGCGCTCCATTGGATCACCTGTGAAAAAAGACCCTCATGTCAACCCCTTCTTTTATCCTACATTAGCTAAATTGTCATTCAAACCATTCAGACTTATTTGTTTATTACCGCCACCTATGTGACCAGACAGTCTGTGTTTGTTTGTCTGTGTATAAACAGTATGTGTACTGTATGCTACAGTTGTGAAGTTGTCCATTTAGACAACGATCCATCAGAAGCTCAGTGTGTAAAAAGGAATCCGGAGAGGAGACTACCAAGACATTTTAGGAAGCGTATTGTCAGAACAGACGATAGAGTGAGAAAAGGCTGGAGAACGAACCCTAATCATAGGGTAAACAAATTAAATGGCTGAGAATAGTGGAGAAGCAAAATGGGTCGGTTTGCACATTGTTGATATTGTGTGCAATGTAGCTTTTTGTTCAGTCAAGCTCAGTACTGTTCCATCCATGTCAAACCTTATCCAGCCACGGTTTAGCTAAACACCAAAAACTAGCCACTGCGAGGTTAAACACCAAAAGGCTAGCCACCGCTAGGCTATATACCACCAGGCTAGCTATTGCTAGGCTAAAAACCACAAGCCTAGCTAAACTCTGTGGCACAAATATAACCAGGCACATTTGTGTGCTTTCATTTACTTTATCCTGTTTATTTAAGCAGTTTTATGCAAAATTACTGATATTTATTTAATTTTTATAGCTATTTCAACAGCCTGCAAGCACAATAAAACATAACCAAGTAACAAAACAAAGCCATTAGTTCTCTGTCCAAAAGGATTTATCATTTGATTTAAAAATAGCTAACCAATTTTTTACTAACCATTTGTGAGCTCAACACAGACCTAGAGACTGATATATAGTGCTGTTCGACTCTAGAAAATATGGAGTTGATTCCGATTCCTATTCCGAATCTTTGGAGTCCATGGAATCGATTCCTTCGAGCTTTTAAACTGATTCCAATTCCATGTTTTTGGAGACTGGTGGAGCTAATATATCGAGGAGAGGGCCAGTGTATTTTCAGAATATAATATATAATTTTCTGTCCATGGAACAGAATCAGCTGTGACACTGTTAAGATGTTAAAACAGAAACGAGTGAAACAGAACAGTCGATTTGCTTTGCCTATTCGTAAAACCGAGATTAATGAAATCTTTTCTAATAACTGCAATAAGATTTCTAAATAGAGACGGTTAACATGGTTGATTGATGGTACTTCTAAACATGTTTAATCAACTTTATTTCTGTTTGTATCTCTATTGTACCTCCTTTTAGATTCACACTGCTTGCTAAGAAAAGCTTGGCAGTTTGCATAATTGTTCAGTATGCTTTGCACAACTCCCCAAAAAACGCTGACGGCTGCATTGCACTGATCATCAGAAGAAACAGGCGTGTCAAATTATCCTAATCACTGATTATTTACCTTCCCTAAAGACTCATGCCTAAAAAGAAGGTTAAGCGTCCATTGGTAGCAAAGAAGCCTCTATTTGGGTTCCCCTAGGGAGATAAGAATTAAGATTCACTCTCCTGGGTGGAAGGTTTTTCAGGATAAAAGATAGATCAGGCTGTTAAATATGGGGTTGTCTGAAGAGGGTTCCAGTGGAGTATATAGTTATTTAGAGTTCAACAGGAATTATTAATGTCTTGGAGTTGTCATATACATCACTTGATAATGTTAAACAAGAAGGAGAAGAGCAAGGAATCCAAACTTTCAAAATATCTTATAACCCCAATTAAAAAAACGTATTTCCAAAGTGCGTTCCAACGAACTCGACCTCATCAAGGATTTATTTTTTAATCCATTTACTTTTTCAATAAAAAACGGTTAGTATTCTGACTTTTATATTAACTGGAAAATGACATCCAGTTGGTCGAAAGCAGGAAGTTTGCTAATTTATTCACACCAATAGTCGTTGCACCCCGTCATTACAGTAGGTCTACCATACATTATTTTAGATGAGTTTATTGACAAGGACTTCTTAAAGATGTGGGCACAAGTCACACTAACGCATGTGGATGATGCTAGGATATGAAGCCTTTACCTCCACACTGACGGTACACTTCCAATCTGTGTCACACAAGCATCAGTGTGCACCGTTACAAATAGCAAATGGTTCGCACAAGCACATTGGAAATGCTTTATTTTACTCCACACCACGCTTCATGTCACATATTATGCATAGAGTTAAACTAACATGGCCAGCGTTAGTCTGACTGCAGGCTGGGAACACTGAGTAAAACAGATGGTCTTTATAAAGGCATCAGACACTCGGTTATTAGCACATCTATGCTTGTTTGGTAGCATATATGGAATGCTCTTTGTTAAATTCTCCCAACATTTCTTTTAGATTACACATTTTCATGTTGTCAAGCACTTGACTGCTTTAGAAAAAATTACTAAATGCGTGGAAAAAAATCCAAAGAAACGAATCAGCACCACAATTTATCTTCCTTGAATACCCCCGAGACACTGTCTGTTGCTACCTTATTTTTCTCCCTCTTTTCCATCTAACGCTTCTCTAGTAGTAGGCTTCTAGTAAGCTAGTAACACATTCTATTTATAAATGCACCCTCTCCCCATGCCCTATCGAGTCAACTCTTACTTCAGTGTCTCATTGGGAGATGCAGAGATTGAAGATGAAAGAGAGCAAGCTAGCCAGCGTGTGCCAGGTGAAACCCACTTTGCCTGGAAGGCTAATCACATTAGTTGCTAAAATCACTAATGCTAAACAAAGCTCAGTCACCTGGTGTTCTGCCGTTGTCAGCCACTGGGTGACAAATCAATGACGATACTTCCTCTTATTGTCCAATCACGTCTAACAGGCTGCCGCCAACGTGCTAGCGCTGCTGAGGAATTTGCTTTGGCCCGCTTGGTTGTCACATTATGTCGTTTCCACTTTCTAGTGTGTTTTTATGTTAGCCTATTCTCTACCCATACAGGTTATCTAAGAGTTACACATGAAGCTGAGAGGTTCAACAGTAATTTTTTTTTTATCATAAATTATTGCTGCCTAGATAGCATTCAGAAGGATTTGAAAAATCATGTTGACGGTAACACTACTAGAGACTGTGGTTCCACACTGTGTACACGTTTAAATGTTTTTTAACAAAAAGCTAATTGAAAGTGTGTGTGTGTGTGTGTGTGCATGCGGCCATGTGTGTAATTGTCTGCCACTTGTCTCTAGGGCTTTTGCGTGTATTAATTTTTATTTAATTTATTTAAACATTTTGATGTGAATAAATGTCACTCGGCCTCTCTGGAGTAATCAATGAAGTTGACTCATCAGTAGAGACAACAAATCCATATTATTTTCCATTTTTACCGGTATACTGGAATGCCTTGTAACTGCATTTGAAACCATTTTCAGCTCCCAAATAATGAAAATACAATAGACCAAGCGCCACAAAGCCTGTGTCGCTTTTAAGCTGTCATTCAAACAAAAAAATAGATTTTCAGAACCGATTAAGAGTGAAGTTATGGATTTTCTTCTCCACAGATTAGTTTTGATTATTGCTACTCTTTGGCGACAGTCAAACAATTGTGCCGTTTGCTGCATGTGGTGTATTGATTTTGATGTGCCTTTGTCAGTCACTTCAGTTCCACGTGTGCCTGCCTCCACCCATTAGGCCTCAGCTTACCTGCAGTGTAGTGGCTTGCTGTGGATCAAACGAACAGGGTCCCTTTACCAACAGTGTCGAAGGCTACGAAACCCCCGAAAAAGAGGCTTTTCTCCACGTGTTGTTGGGGCTAATATAGTATTTGATACACCCGTTGCAGGGCTCTTGCGTTTCAAAGAGATCACACAAACCACGACTGACGCTCGTGCTGTGGCTTCGTGTGGGTGTATTCATCTTTTATGTGCTTGTTAGTGCCAGGGCGGCTTCAAAGCCACTGGAGTTGGACCGACGTTGCTACCCCGCTTTGACAGCTCCGATCCCCCCTACAGCTTTGATGTGGCAGTGGGTGTGGTGGATCTATAGGGTTTGTTTGGGAGTTCCTTTTAAAGAAGCACTTATCTCTGATTTAAATGGATGCTTGGCTGGTCAGTGTGTCATAGTCTGACATATAGTGTAGTGTAGTGTCACTCCAGCCTTGCATGTGTATGTGTGTGAGACAGAGAGGGAGACCCTATCAGAAGTAGAAGGCCTCTCCACGGTGAGCAGTGGCAGAGCTAACAACAGTGATTTGTTGCGCCACCATCTGAGGGGGTCTCTGGAGGCTCCGAATTACCTTCTCACATCTGCTCCTGTTCAGCACGACTAATCCGTCTCTGACACACACACATACACACACACACACACACACACACACAGACACGTACTGACTCACACTAGCGCTGTCACTTGCTCAGATACACAGACACCCCCACACACACACGCACATACACACGCAGAGCCTAGAAGTGGCCTGTTTGATTAAATTGATTGGAGCTTCTTGAGCAAACTGATGATGTGCTTAAAAAGGAGACATGAAGAATGGATTGTGCTGTCAGTCCATCCACTGTTCCCTTATATGTTTGAAGAGGTGTGGTAAAAGCTAGCATCAATATACCACTTCAATTGCCATTTAATGGCACCTTTAAACAAGCAATGACAATCAAAAGAGAAATATGAGCACAACAATAATAACTAAGGTATCTAGTAGTAGCTGCACTTTTTGTAATGAAAGAAAAAAACATAAAATACAGTTTACCCTTTTCATTTATTATGTAGACTATTCAATATCTTTCAACTGGTAGTACGGGTTAATGTTATCCATAATTAATGATTTGATCATCAATATTAAATTAGCCTACGTCTTTCAATTCTGTTGGTTTTCTGATCCAGGTTAACATTAGTAATCACCGCCTTGATTTCTTTGTTGAGATATGCAGTTTTATCACACACATTTAATTGATTGTCTTTTTCTTGTTAATTTTATCACAATCCTTTTTTCTCTGTTATCTTCACCTTGCACGACTACTGAAAGAGGTACTAACATTTACAATCTTTAGAATCGACACGCTACCATTAACACTAAAGGGCCCAATCCATCAAAATGGACGCACAAGTATATATTTATATATTGTGTTTATTTCTTACTGTACAACAGTACAAATTATTCTCAGCTGGAGAACTGTTGGACTTGGATGAGTAGCAGTAGAAGTAACAAGTCTTGTTAAGGATAAAAGCAAGTTGACGGTTTGGCCTCTACAACCTTCAGTCAATAAATGGGACTCAACTTTGAGCTGAGGATAAGGCACTATAATATATCTATAAAATAGAGCGCCATCTAGCAGCCATTGAAAGTCATGCAGAATTACCTCTCTTGTTGCGGTCCAAATGACCGATGTGACATGCATCATTTGTCACGTTAAACTGTTTAAGCTTAACTCCCTGGGTTGCAATAGATTTGTTTTCTTTTTAAATAAATGAGGGTTTTATTTAGCCCTTCGCTACAGTTTGAAAGTTGTATGTCGGCACCATTCCGGCCATAAAGCAGCTTGACGGTGACCTCACTGGAAGCTGTTTGGAGGCATTGTAACTTAAGGCTGCAGCGACACTGGCCTGCCCTGCGGGGAGTCTAACACAAGGAATGGCCTGTAGTGCCACGACTTTACACCTTGGTTTTCTAAACACAAAATATAATGCATGCCAGAACAAATGTTGTGGGTCATATTTATGAGCAAAGCACGCGATAGGAGAGATGATGTGAGGAGGTGGAGGATATCGGGGAGCAGTGAGGAAGGGTTGTATCAACATGTATGCGGTGCTGGTGTTGAACCTGCGCTTCATTTTATTTTAGTTTATACCAGCGACTGTTGTGTTGTCTGTGTGGGCACCATCTGATGTCAGAGCATAACCAAAGAACTGGCAGAAACAGACTTTTCTGTCCTCCTCCTACTGCCTCTCCATAAGACACAAGAAAATACTCCAAAACCTTTCTGAAGAGCATGTTTATTTTGGGCTGAGAGAAAGAGAATAAACCGAAAGTGGGAACCCATAACAAATGAGGGCTCTTGCTGTTGTCTTTTCTCCTCACTATGGTCTGGCACGCTGTGGCAACTGTTGTTGGACTGTGTTTGACATAACAAACATTTGTATATTCTAATGTGTATCTTTGCATGTTGGCCCTCGCGTGGGTGTGAACAGGTAGGCTGGTACTGTGTCATCAGGTCTGGTTGGTTGGAGCCAGTTCTAGTTGGCTCTCATCTGTAGACCTTGCCTACTGTACGCTCATGTCAGCCTGCATTGGTGCACACACACACACACACTCACACACACACACACACACACACACACACACACAACATGTTGTAGCCCATATTCTCTCCATATGCTTTGTAATGCCAGCTGCAGCCAGTGTGAGAAAGCATCTACTTGCATTGTTGTCTGGGAGTATTGAGTGTTGAGAGCAGGAAAGAGTTAGTGCTGTCCTCCTACAGGGGGGGTTCAGGTGAACAAATAAAAGGACATCGGGGGGGGGGGTGTTGTTCTACCTTTGTGACAAACTATCGATTAATACAAAAGGCTTTCAGACTGAGTGTGCCAGGTGTAGTCACGCTGGGTGGCAAAATGGTTCATTTTCATTAAGCTTTACTTAGGCTGTCCAATTATCTTCATGGTGGTCTTTTAAACTGAGTATTGTTGTTTTTTTTATCAAATCTTTTTGTTTTCCTGTCCAGAACTATCATTACAAACTACGTCTGTGGTCCATTCGTTTTGTTGTGATATTCATACAACTTTGCTGCAATTCTAGGTATCAATATATCGATTTCAACCTGCTAAATATCTTTTATATTTAAGTTTTAAAAGGAGTTTTTCACTGGCTCTTTGTAAGGCTTAAACATGTCTGGCAGAAAGTGTAGCGAACGTAAAGACTTCGAGCAAGACCTAGAATGTCTAAAGCAGCCCGCCAATGCAAACACACACACACACACACACACACACACACACACACACACACCCTGGGGACCCAATCAGAGCTCAGGTGGCAGTGCATGGTGCCCGTTCTGGGCGGGGGCGATGCAGATGTTACCTGGTGGTGACTCCGGGGGGCCTGTGTGTGCGTGTGTGTGACCCAGCTGTGCTGTCCAGCTGGCCCCGTCACCGTGGCCCGGGCTTCTCCCCAGACGCCTGACCCAGATAAACAGCGCCAGGAGATAAGAGCGGAGATGAAGACGACCCAACTGAAGGAGCAGGACACACACACACACACACACACACACACACACATACACACACACACACACCTTCTCCGCAGCCCCAAATCTGCCAGCACAGCAGGTGAGACAAGAGGCAAAGGGAGGATCATTTTGGGGGGGAAATCAAATTCCTCCCCCGCTGCGAAGATGCTGGATGCCCGAGTCCAGAGCTCTCTGTGGCGCTTCGCTCTCACAACCCACTTCTGATGTACCTTTCTTTCCTTCCCGCTCTCTCCTCAAGAAAGGGAGATAGATATCCCATCTGGTAATAAAGGTGTTCAGGCGTGTTTAGGGAGGGGGAGGGTGTGTGTCAGAGGTGATGCCCGGTTCTCATGTCCTTGAGGAACAGCAGCTTAAATGTAGCGCGTTGCAGTGCACTGTTTACCCTGGGCTGGGAATTAGCCCACCCTCAGGAGGCTGTTCTGGGAGAGACTGCAGACTCAACCCCAAACTGTTGTTATAATAAGCAGGGAGACATTTGGCTTTTGAGACATTTTGTAAATCAATCACAGTCTTCCCTAGACCTTGTAGTCCCTCAACCTCGTATTCCCTGGACATTGTAGTCCTTAGATCTTGCAATACTTTGGTTCTTGTTAATTTGCCATGATATCTGAACTCACACTTAGAAAATAGAGGACATAAAGTACAGTAAAACAAGTGAATTGACCCCCAGAGGGGCGCTCACGCATATTGGCTGGTACACAGAGATCCCAGCCCTTTGCCTTTGTGTCTAATTCTTCTGACTCCTCTGCTGCCCTCCCAGCCTGCCCCAAGGGCGTCCACTGCCTCTCCCTAGCTTGCCCACTCTTTTCACTCTCTCTCTCTCTCTCTCTCTCTCTCTCTCTCTCTCTCTCTCTCTCTCTTTGTCTGTGGCCCATGTTGCCGGCCCTTGCCCTAGAGTCGTGCTACCGTTCTGCCAGACGGGTGGTGTTGGGGGGCGGTCAAGACAGAGCTGACCATTGTTCTGTTGTTTCCCCCTGTGGAGGAGCAGTGGGAAAATCCCCAAAGCCACACACACACATCAGAGAGCCAGGCCACTGGCGCTGTAGCAGAACAGGAGCGCACCCCGTAGGACGGAGGGGCCACACCCAACACCAGCGGCCCACATGGGCTCACAGGGGCCCGGGCAGGGAGGGGCGGGATATGGGGAGCTATGGAAACGTTGACGGAGTTCTGAAACAAAGTCCTTGGGGAGCAGTAGGAGTGAGGTGTACTAGGAACCTACAGGAAAAGAAGTGTTGGATACTGTTGAGTTGTTGTGGTGGATGGAAGTGTCAGGAAGACAAGGTAGGGCTCTAACTTTAAAACACGAGTGTGTGTGTGTTTGTGTGTTTGTGTGTGTGTGTTTGTGTTTGTGTGTGTGTGTTTGTGTTTAGTGAGAGCCTACACCGGCGTGCTACTGTTTGTACTCATTGTTACTGAAAGCCCTGTGTAGTTTTCCCTCCTGACCTCTCACTCTGAGCTCTTCTGAAATATGTAAACTTCTGCTGCGTTGGCTCTGCATGGTGCTGAGTGCCGGCTGGCCCCTATCCCGCGGCCACACGAGGGTTAATGCTGCCCGCTGCTGGAAGAGGACTTTGATATTCCAGCGCTGGAGGGCAGGGCCCCAGAACAGGGGCCAGTCTGTAAGCACTGCGGTTTAAGGAGGCCTAACGTGGTTTCCTTGGAATGGAGACCTCAAGTGCGGCCTGCCTGCCGCTTATAAATATGCAAACATTCCACACGAGCAGAGATTCAAGTACGGTTTCCTCTCTTTTATCTCTCTGTCTCTTTCTGTTTCTCTCATGGACACACAAACAGAAGCAATATTGCTACAAAATAATAAAATATTGCCCCCCTCTGGACCGAGAATGATATAGAATATGGAAACACAAGTCCAGTAAAGTATTAAGTACCAGTGGTTTTCTGGAGAACTTTAAAGAGCACCAGCAAATTCAGTTTGGTCACGGAAGTTTGGTAAATTCAAATAAGCCAAATGAATTGGCCTTGCAGCTGTTAGAACTCGACACTACAAAAAGGTTTTGCTAGCCCAAAGAAAGATCAAAAGACTATGAATGAAAGTTTAGGGAAAGTAATAACAAATCTCATGTTTGTGACTTTAAAATGAAACGAAATATATTGTACTTGGCTTCACAACATGTGAATTCTAGAGTGGCTTAAATCTATTATGTAACTATGTCTAGACTTTGTATTTTTAGCTAACAGTGCTCCTGCCGTGACATCCGTAGCTCTAGAGCCCTGACCACTGGACCCCAATGCGAAAGCAGGCCGGGATTTATGACAGCTCACACAGTATTGGATTTGAAAATAAAGTCTTAATTTGAGCTCTTTCGTCTTAATGACTTTTTTCTTTGTTTACAAAGAATGTGGCACTGCTTCACTATTTGGTCACTGCAGCGTAGCCAGCTGGCTGGGTAAAGCTGTGCCATTTATTTGACCTAACTCACTTCAGTCCCCATGTCTGGAATCTATTATTGCCTGAAAACAATTTGGTTATGTAGACTGTGGTAATTATTCTTATATAATGTGTACTGTAAGTGTTCAGGAATAAGATTAATGGCTACTCTCCTATCCATCCTGAATGTCATTTTGGACACACATTTTTCCGCCAATGGGTGCGACGACACAGAGGGAAATGTTGGCTAAATAAATTGCAACTATTAAATAGTAGAAATGGAATTTGGAAGATAATGTTCTTTCCAGAAGAGCAGAAGAGGCATTAGCTCCAAGTTTGAGGTTGTAGTTTGAAATAGGAGTGATCAAGGCACACAACCCCTTTCTCTCTAAGCCGCAGAAGCTTGACCTGTTTGGAAATTGTTGGAAATGGTCTAAGATAATATGTGATTATGAATGTAGTTACGTGCATTGCTTTATTGTATTATGTATATCATTAGTTTGTTCATGCAGCCATTTCTCTGCATTCAAAGTCCCGGGCAGCTCTCTGAGCATCTATCTCCCTGGCAGCTGGAGTGCCCCGGCTCGACTAGTGAGGGAATAACTCCAAGGTCATACTACTGTTTATTCTCTCTCTCCCTGTCTGTCTCTATCTCTCTCTCCCATTGCCACTCGCTCTCTTAACACTCACTGATGATTAGTGTGAAATAATTGTGTGCAGAGCGCACAGTTTGAATTGGGGGGGCCCTTCTATGGCAACTCTGTCCTCATTTTTTTTGCCTTGCTCTCCAGCCACCCTCCCCCTCACTCTCTCCTTGTCTCTGGGTGGTGGTAGCTAGCTACTAGCCGGTCTTGCATGGCTGACCGTGATCTCCTCTCTCAGCCCTTACATCCACACCATGCCTTTTCTCCTCCTCATCCCAGTCTTGAGGGAGCAGGCTAACGCTAAGAGAACCCCCCCCCACACACACACACACACACTGCTGTCTTCACATGTTTCGAAAAGCTGAGTTACTGCTGCCCGGCTTACTATAATAGACAAGCAACCCTTTCCCAGTCACTCAGCACCGTCTACAAATGCTCATTCTCTATCAGGCTGCCTGTCTGTGGTGATGAGGGTTTTCTTGAAAAGGACATTATTCAGTTCATGATGCGGCAACGTGTTTATGTCACCCTTGTTTGAGGCTAAAAAAGAGCAATATCTCCTTCTGCTGGTATCTGGCAGTACTACACATTTGAATGTTTTGTCATATGTGTAATGTTATGTTATTGCCTACTTAAGGCATACAAACAGGATGTGGTTCAGACAGCTTAAGAGACCTATAAAACACAACCGAACAATGATGAAACTGTCTGGTAAGGGCTAACATTAGAGTTGTCTGTCTAGGGCTAACATTACATAAGACTGGTATCTTTCTAGGGCTAACATTACACTGTTGTCTGTCTAGGGCTAACATTACATTAGACTGTTATCTGTCTAGGGTTAGCCTTAGACTGCTGTCTGTCTAGGGCTAACATTACATTAGACTGTTATCTGTCTAGGGTTAACATTACATTAGACTATAATCTGTTTAGGGCTAGCATTAGACTGTTGTCTGTCTAGGGCTAACATTACATTAGACTGCTATCTTGCTAGGGCTAGCATTAGACTGTTATCTGTCTAGGGCTAACAGACAATTTTTTGACAAGCACGTTGCATCTTTTATTCAGAAAGAACTGTAAAGAATCTGTTATTATTATTATTATTATTATTATTATTATTATATTACTATATTATTATAGTTAGACTGTTAGACTGGCAAGGAGTATTTCTATCAAATGTTCTGGCTTGTCGTTTACACTATTCTACTCTTGTTCCTTAAAGTAGAGGCCATCACAAGTTCAGCCTTTTATTTTTCCAAGTGTGGAAATGCTCCATTACCACAAAGCCTTGTCCTCATTTCACCCCTGTCCAGCTATGATTGACATTCCAGCATGGCAGTGGAGTGTCCATGGTGGTTTCAGTCAGACATGGCTTCTTGTGGTTATGCTTGGCTCCCACGCCCAGTAGCGTTGAGGAATTTGTTCTGGCCATTTATTTCCCTCCCTTAAGCATCGTTTTTCTCTCCTTCCTTCCTTCTTTCTTTTTGCCTTGGCTTGGTTTTCCTTTTCTAACTGAAACATCCCTGTATTTTCTCTCCCTTGGCCCATTAAGCAGCATTTACAGAAGGGTTACAAAAACATTCTATTTTATTATTGTTGTTATTATGTTATTTGACTGTAGTTGCATTGTGAGGGATCCTATAACAACAATCAAAGTGGTGTGATAACCAACACTCCTTTTGTCTGTAAAGGATCTCTCAGCTTCAAACACCTGGTTGTTAAACCTGCTGGGTGCACATATGACTTGGGGTGGGGTGATAATTAACGAGGAAATCACGGTGGGGTGATAATTATAGTTTTCCTAATGTGAAGGACCTCTCAGCCCTTTATCCTTGTTTGAGTATCTGACTGTGGTGTTCACGATCACATCTCTCTATTTTGATCTTATCCGGGTTTGTGCTGTTTGTTTTTTTTGTTCTCACCTTCACACTCTTTGAAGGCTCCACATGGAGGAGCGCCTCCGTTCTGACCTCTGTGTTGATGGATCAGACAAGATGGGGGAGTTGGAAATGGGTGGGGGTGGTGCTGGTGCTGTAGGTGTTGATTAGATCGCTCCGCAAATGTAAGTACTTGATAGATATTTACTGGTGTGTTTGATGTACACTTGGTAGGTAAAGAATCCATGGCAAGTTGGGTGTCAGGCGGAAAGGCTACTAATGCATTTAAACTGATTTTAGGTAGGCTACATACTGGAGAGTGATCACATTCAAATTAAATGCTGTCTTTCTATCGGGGTCATATCAAACTTCTAGAACCTGAGACCACTGGAAAGTCAGTTGTGTCAGACAAGTTCAATCAATCAAAGTATTTCTGTGTCAATGACAGTGAAAAACAATCTGTGGCTGTACTTGTAAGCGGCTGTACCTGAGGTGTCCTGTCTTTGGTCCTGTCTCCTCCAGGTCACCCAGAAGCCGGAGCGGATCGCCCCTCCACCACTCACTGCCAGCCAAAGACACGTGAGTCACCGCTCGCTCCTCTGCTTTTCTTTCACTCCCAACGCCGGCTTGGTTCATTCCATCTTCATCACTTAGTGGGTCGTTCGTTTCACTCTCTAGAAATGCAACCGTTTGGTTCATGTTTTTCACTTTTCAAATGAAAGTCTTTGTAAGTTACTGTTTATTGTATTATTGTATTGTTCTGTCCTATAATTCACCGTGACAGGATTTTGTGGTTGTAGTATGTTTATTTTGTCTGCAGAGTGAGTGCATTTTTGAGTTTCAGTGTATTTCCATCCACAAGAGGGCAGTGTGTCCTTAGAAGTTGACTTCCCATGACAGGGTAGGGTCTTATTTTGCCTCAAGGTTCCTTGTAAACCATTTTGAAAATAAAATACAAACAGCCTTAAGATAAGATATGCATGTTTTTATATGTAAACTAGGTACATGAAATACCAGCTTCTATTAAGAGGTCTACAAAATATAGACAGAGGGGCTGTTTGCTGTTTGTTTGTCCATCGAACGATACAGACAGAATGAATTGTCCAAAAGAATCAAAGCATGGCATGATGACTGTTGATCTATTCATAATTTATAAAGAACCAGTACATTTTGCTCACCATCATTTTCTCAAGGTCACAGCTAGACAGGCTTATTTCAAACGGCTGTAACTACATAGATTTGCCTGTAGAGGGGAGCATAGCATTATAAAGAGTTTGCTTGTTGACGGACTACATAGACCAACCTTGCTTTTTATGCATTTTTGAAATGTTTTGATGTGAAGATTGTGATCAGAAACCGGGTTCGTTTCCTAACGTTGTAGAGAATCAACAAGGTTATCAGAAGGTGGTTGGGAATCCTCAACTGGAATTAGTCTTAAAGATGTTTGTGTGTGCGTGTGTTGGCAGGAGTGATGCATTTATCTGTGTAAACACTGTGTCTATGTGTGGGAGTACTTGTGATCGCTGTGAAAGAGACAGACTGTAAAATATTAAAGAGAAGTGCCAAGGTAAAGACTTAAAAAACGCAATTTCTCTCAGATGAAATTCTCGCTGTGAGAAAAAAAACAACATGTCATACTTAACAAAAGACCCATAATGGAGATAAAAAAAAGTAAGATTCTAAGTTCATGTGAGGATTCACGTAGGAGCCAAAGAGGCGAGGGGGGCTATCCTTCAGCCAGTCTCCTCCCCCTTTCTCTCTCCCTCTCTCACCCCTCCACCATGCCCACTTCTGATTGGGAAAGGGAGTGAAGTAGCGGTAGAGAGAAAAGGGAGGGACACGGAGAGGTGCTAGTCCACAGCCAGGGTTCAGCTGCTGTCTGACGGCCCAAGATGCCCACCCGTCTCCAGTCTCCTTCGGTCTAGCTCGTCAGTGGGGGCCACCTCTGAAGACGCACCCTGTTAAGTTAGTCCCAGTGGTAGGACAGCTAGACGCTGCTGTGGACCTGGTCTCAGACCAGTGTGAAGGCCGGGTCATGGCCCTGCTGCTTGACGGCCCTCATGGTCTGGGCTCCTACTACTGTCTGATCCGACGCAGGTTCAAGAGGAGACGCAAGAAACGCTGCGAGCGCCAAGGTAACTCCTGGTGCCATGGCGACAGCCAGGCTCCTCGTGGTTTAGGATGTTTATCTATAAACGGCTGGTGTTTAGAACTGTTCATTTTGTATTGTTAGTTTTCAGTACACTGTGTTTTATGATGTTAGTGTTCTAGACAGTTAGTGTTTAGTACAGTTCATTTTGTATTGTTCGTTTTCAGTACACTGTTTTTAATGATGTCAGTATTCTAGACAATAAGTGTTTAGTAGTGTTAGTGTTTGAATATGTTAGTGTTTAACAAAATAGGTTTTGGTACAGTTGGTGTTAGTGTTTAGTACTATTAGAGTTCAGTACTGATATTACGTAGTGCTGCCTTCTTAGAACATATGTTCTCATGTATTTAGCTCCTCAGAACGGCGGAATATTCACGAGTTTTAGAGTCTAAAACCCATTGATTTGAAGTGTGTGTGTGTGTGTGTGTGTGTGTGTGTGTGTCTGTTACTGTTGTATATTTAATTAAAAAAATATTTTAAATCTAGAATCTAAAATCTAGAGTCTGGAAGGTGCTCAAAGTCTGCATGTAGAATATACTTTACATGTAATGATGAAGTTCTCTACATGTAGAATCCTGTAGTTTTCTGTTATGTGGAGCAGTCCCCTAAAGTCTGGCATCTCTCTCTCATGGAGGTGGGGAGATATAGGAGGATCAGAAACAAAATACTTTATATGTTTCTGTTCGACAGTTTTCCATCGATATGACCAACTTTTATAATAATATTTAAGTTATTATATATAAATATATAAATGATATATGTAAGTTTAATTATGAAGTCTTTTACTATCTGTAATGTTGTGTCGGAAAGGCGTTGGGCTGTTGTAACAGCATGTCAGTATCACAAAGCATTCATATCCGTTAATATATCATGTTCAGCTGTCTGAGACCTCGCTGTCTTCCTCCAAGCAACGGAGGGAAAAAAATGGACCTGCAGCCCCTGTCAATCCCAATAGGTGATCAATCTTTCATTTGTGTATGAATTGAGCAGGCTTCTAAGTCGACCAGACGTGCCTCTCCATTCAGCTGTTGAGCGATAATGACAAAGAGCGCCCCGTCTGTCTGTGTGCCTCAGTGAGATGTCCATTTCTCTCTGTGTCTCTGCCTCTGTCTTCTTGTCTAATTAAGCTCGATTGGATGGGCTCATCTGGCACTCTGAGCGGCGCTCTCTCTGTGTGGCGGCGCTCCGAGGATTAGCCAAACGGGGGGCCGGTGTAATTACTGAGGTGGGCCGTGTCTCTGTGGTGTGGTTCCATTAGCCATGTGTCAGCCGTTTCCTTTCATCGTCCTTTCCCTTTAAGATCCTCAGCCCGGGCCCCTTCATCCGAGTAAGTCCTCCGCTGCTGAGGCTGCGTTTTGGGCCCGGCTCATGGCGTGTCCCAGGCTGATTTGAAGAGGAACTTTCTTCGCTAGCAAAGTACCCCCCCCCCTCCGTCCAGCTCCACCATCACCCACCCACCATCACCACGTTATCATAATGGAGACCATGGTGCCTCTCCTCAGCCTCAGGCAGAATCGGAGGGAGTCGTCGCTTTTCCCTGCCTAGAAGTTGCCCATAGGAGTTCTATAGGAGCTTCTGTCTTTCCTCAGGGTTCGTTCTGAAAGTCAGCGCTGCAGGCTATGTCCTACTTAGCCTGTTTAAATTGGAATGGTAAAGATAATTAGTCTAGGCCCAGACCCAGTAGTATAGGTAAAGTCCCCTCCGTTCACCCAATTTAAGTCAATGTCATTACGTTCAGATTTACAGAGAAGAGAAAACAACAGCCTATTTTCCCTTGTAGTCTATTGTTCCTCAATCATGTCGACAAGGTACCGGTGCGCGATGAGAACTGCGTGGAGTTAGAGCATTGTGACTCCTGTTTGTCTCAGAATCCGTTTGTCACTCCCATCTGGGGAGTAATTCTACCGTCTCACCAGGGCCATAGCTTATAAAGAAGCCTGCCCAATGGGCCGTGTTTGAAATATGGACAGAGCAAAGCCTTTTTGTCGACCCTGCAAAATCTCCAAAATGAGCTTTCTGAGCCCCGACGGGAGGGAGGAGGGGGGATGGGCGGTGGGGGGGTTCTGTTCATTCTGACTCTGAGAAACAATAGTTCTGAGGGAGTCTTCTCTCCACACAGATGTACCAAACCGTCTCTTACATCGTTCTTTCGTTGAAGTGTCTAAAGTTAAGTAAAGTAAAGGTTAAAGTCAGCTCCTTGGTACTTTATTCTTAGCATGTTTTCAAATGTTTGATTTATAGTTGAGCCATAATGCCAGCTGTGTAGCGTAACTGCATAAGGGACAAGCATGTTAACGACAGCTCTTTTCTGCCCCATCAAACAAACCTGCGACATCAGTTTCCGACAGGAGACAGTCACTCTCACTTCCCTCCACGAAAGCTAAAAACCTTGATTGAGACGGCTGTCTGTCTTTGCTGGCTCACCCTGACTGGCGGAGGTGGCTGATGCGAACGCCCTCTGTCTCGATAAGAAACTAACAGGGTCGGGCTGTCCCTTTGTCATTAGCCTTGATTAACGGCCCGCTAATAGCTGTCAGGGGCCGACAGCAGGGCAAAGCCTCTCTACTCTAAGTGTGAGCGGGAGTTTAACTAGCCTGCTGACACACCCTGTAAGAGGATCACTGGTGATGTTTGTATGAGGAATGGTTTCAATTCAATCGGAAAAAGAGAATACCTTAGTCCTTAAGTTTCAGCAATTTGAAAAGGCAGATGGCTGAGCAATGTGACATTCACTTACCATATTCAGTCCCTCTCCTGCTCTGTTTATGTCCTAAAAGCTGACCATTTCCACTGCTCCTCAATGACTTTAGCTCCACATTTATGTCCAGATCTCCTTTGCGGTGGATATGCAGTCTATGGTCGCCTCCCTGTGGTTCTCCACCCTCCCCATTTGGTTCCTTCCTGTGGTTCTCCACCCTCCCCATATGGTTTCTTCCTGTGGTTCTCCGTCCTCCCCATATGGTTTTTCTCCTGTGGTTCTCCGTCCTCCCCATGTGGTTCCTTCAGCTCATTTTTCTTTTCCCCTCCACACCCAGTGCACTCATACTCCGTATCATCGGTCCCCCTCTTTTTCTCTCCATCTGTCGCCCCCCCCCACCCTCTCTCTCTCTATCTATCTATCTCCACCATCCTACCCCTGTCAAGGCTGTGCTTATCTGGTTGACCTTTGGGACCTCGTCCTCTCCCGCCTGTCCATCACCGTTACCTCCCCACCTGATCATAATGGAGGCAGGAGGTGTGAAATTCAACTTCTCGGCCATCGAGCCGCCACATGCCAGCGTGCACACACTCACTCACTCTCTCTCTCTCACACACACACACGCAGAAAACAAATGCACACACACCCCCACACAGACACGCTGGTTCAGACACTCTATGTATTTATTTCACACATATATTTGAAAGTGCATATCCAAGTCCCGGTGCACGTATATTTTCTGTTTTGCCCCCCCCTCTCCCACACACTCCCACACGGACAGGATCATGGCTGTGTCCTGCCGGGCCTCCGATGTGAGGAATACTGCTCATTTTAGCAGCCCGTATAGGTGATGGGGAGGGTAGAGAGCGAGGGAGAGAGGCAGAAGGAGAGGGGGAGTGTAATGAAGAGAAAGAAGGACAGAAAGAATGTCTGCTGATGCCAGCGCTTTGGCTCTTTGTCTGGTTCGCCTGCAGCACTTCAAAAATAAGATTTGAGCGAATGGGGCCACACACACACACAGACACACACACACACACACACACACAGACACACACACACACACACAC
>JAVQIZ010173924.1:0-14537 GCA_036023535.2 Galaxias brevipinnis | reverse complement strand
CAATGACATATCTGCTCTCAACCCAAGTCCATTCTAAAATATTGTCTTTTGAAGTGCTCATCTTGGAATATGGCATAATGGATATTATAACATCTTATCCTGTGTATATTGAAATACATTTCAGACATACTGACAATTTATTAAAAAATGTTTTTTCATTAACGCTTACTAAATAACATAAAATCTGAAGATTTTACTGTCTAATCACTTGTTTAAAAAAACAAAACAGAAAATGGTTCTGACCAGCTTACTACATAAAATTAGACATTCTGTAGTTATATAGAAAAACTATTTGCATAGGTAAGGCCTGCAAACAAGTAAATATGGAAAATCAATATTACATCTGAATTACTTCTATAGCCAAATATTATAGCTTAAAGATATTTTAAATTATTTTATAACTTAAGGCTTTATATTTTAAAGCTTTTTGCTTTAAATCATCCTTAAATTAATATTTATTTTATGCTCAATAGTGCAATGGCTATTGGAGAAAACAAAATTACTGCTCCAATTAGCCTTACAATACTACAACCTCTATGTTGAAAATTCTCAAAAAAACAAGTGGAATTTTGAAGAATTACTTTGCGGCACGAAGGTAGTGTGCTACCAAAATGACAATACATTTCAGTAGGAACTGAAAAAACAGTTTTGGTCGACTACAGACATATGACCTAATATATGTAAGAACACTTTTTTACAGAGAAAAAAAAGGAAAATGGGGAGTGATCTGTACTTCTAGGCAAGCAGTGAGAGAAGGTTGTTGAAATATTTAGGGTATGGCTTTGAAATGTGAACAGCATGTTATCTGGCCCATCACTTATGTTCAAACAGAGTAACAAATGCTGACATGGAAGATTCATCCTGGATTAAAATCATTAAAGTAATAGGTGACACTACAATAACCAAACGTCCCAAAATGAAGCTTAAGACATACTAAAAGCACTTTCATATTAGTTTAGATATCAATAAAAATAATATTGCATTTACATGTCATACAACTCATGACATTAGCTCATTACTTCACAGCTTTATGTTTAAAATAGGATTTACTCAGAAGTTAATCTAAACGTTGCTGTTCAAAAACACACACGTCCGTCCATCCATATTAAACGATGTGTGTACCTGGTGCAAGCTTTGCTTTCCTCTGTAGGGCAGACACCCATGTGTAGACAGCGCAGGTTATCCATCCTCTGGGCCCCAGGGTTCCTATATGCAAACAAACATTCAAGCTTTTCTTCTTTTTTTTGGTCAGCATATTATGACGGCTCTCTGATTTACTACAACATCTCATCTCTAATTTGGTTCAGAGAACAGGATTTAGATGGTGAAAAAGTGTAATGACACAAAGCGCTTTACAGATTGATCGCCAATCAAAGTACACACAACGAACGGACAGACAGCTATTACTCACAACAATCAGTCTGGATGATACCAGGTCAGCCAATTTGCACCAGTCTTGATCACCCAATATTTCCCAACAGACTTGCTCACACACATCAGACACACACACCGACTTCGTTCTCAGATAGGAGCACTAAACCCGACATTATTTGATGGTGGAAGGAAACCGGAGCACCCGGTGGAAACCCACACAAACAAAGTCAACACAGAAAGGCCCCTTGGGCCAACTGGGGTTTGAACCAAGGACCTTCTTGCTGTGAGGCAACAGTGCCAACAACTAATCATCTGCATATGTTTAAAAGGCACTATTCCGGTGTTCCCCAATAACATATTCAGACACACCCCAACAGTAATATCACATATTTTGTTGTTCTATTGAAGTTAAAAATAGATATAATAGACAGAAATTAATGTTACCTGGAGAAAATCTCCAATGGAGCGTTGGAGTTTAGCCATGGCAGGCTGTAGGGCTTGCCAAACTGTAACCTGAGCGGGTGCTTTCCCTGCAGCTTGCAAATGACACCATCATTGATTGGTAACCAGTCCAGGCTGGGCACCAGTAGCTGGCTGGGCAGCAGGCAGCACTCATCCACCAGGGTCTCATCTGGCTCTTGGGGGTGACCCTCGTCTCGTGCTAAAAGAGTTCGAGTTAGCATACAGAAAAATATGTGTAAGCCAAGTTTAAGGCTGAACAATCTGAATTAGATGTTTTATAAGCTTTGTGTGTCGAAGCATAAACCATAGGGCTTGAGGGTTAGTGACTCAACTACAGCACTGCTTAGCAGACTATGTGACTTACTATCTTCATTATTGACCAAATTCCCCTTCTGGTATTTTTCATGCGAGTCTTGATTTTTTATCTGTTCAATCTTTCATAAACTACACCTCCACTGCTCACGACTTTTAACATTTACATGAGGAAGTTCTTATCCTGGGTATTACAATACTTTAATACATCTATTACCCAAAACATACATTCTAGGACATGCATAAGTAAAATCTATAGGTGAACTAATCGATATTGATTTAGCTAATGCTCATTGCTTAATCATACTCCATATGCTTCACACGCTGAATATGACAGTGACTAGAACTTGGTGTCTGATCTGCAATTCATTTCAAAACTCTGTTGGTATGTGTATTTTTACTTACCTCAAATAAATCTTGCATTTAAAGTAAATAAATTACGTTGTATAAAGCTGATAATCCGTGAATTCACGATTTGATAAAAATTTACATTGAAACAGTTCCTTATTTAGATTAATCCATAATGATTGGTACGGTTAATAGAAGTGTTGTTAGTGCACCAATTTATAAGGTTAATATTCATTGTCTTAACTTTAATGAAGAGTTACCAGCTTGCTTTACCCAAGTCCGATGACATTGTTACTCTTTAAGGATGCAATAAATAAGAAATATTAATTGATTAAATTACTACATGTAGATTGATAATACTTAATTTAAGTTTAATGACTTAAACTCACATAATATCTATGAACTATGGCTTTAAAAGCCCCGTTCATTCAGTCTCGGGAAAGTCAGTCCCCCTGATACATTGTCATATTGCCTTGGTAACAACTCTGTATAAAGTTAAAAAATTCCGTCATCTTACAGCAGAGCCAAAGCTTGGTGAGCAGGCGGAAGAGCAGAGACATGCTATCCTGGTTGTCAGATGTAGCTGTGTAGATGGGCAAACACCCCGGCTTGAGCAAGCCCCAGATACGGATCATAACCATCATCTCCCTCAACATGGCCAGAGAGGACCCATCCCGCAGGAAGCCAAAGCCAGGACGCACAATTGAGCCCTGGAAACAGATTTATAAAAAATATCCAGCATTTAAACAACTTTTTAAATAATGGTTTCAGAAAGATAAAACACCGCTGCAATTATGATTGGGTTAATTGTCAGAAAAAAATATCAGAAAAATAGTTCCAAGTCTGCATCAGGGTTCGGTGATCCGACGAATATATCGGCTATCGGCGATTGGCCGAGTCCATCACATGTTGGTTTTTAAGGGCGATTTTTGGGGGCGATTTTTGTTATTTTGTTTTGCTAAGTTAACGGTCTGCCTCCTTGAGAATTGTACTCGGTAAATAATCAACCTCTAAAGCACAACTGAAAGTCTGCATGAACAGCAACTGGCAGTTGGAGTTGGACCATATTATGCATGGTTTTGTTTGTCTTCCCAGTCGCGAAAAAGGGTATCAGTAACTCAATGACAAGGGGGCTGCTGCCTGCTGTTCTCTGTGTTAGCACAGCATGCTCAGCAGTATGGTGTATTGGTTGTGCTACTATTCTTGCCTGCACTATACGTTTGCAAAGACGGCACAATGTTTCATTTAGGTAGCTTGACAGTGGCATCCGGTTAGTCCCAAATAGGGGATTTTATATTACTTTCACAACAAGCACTTCCAAGATTTAATTTGCTAAAAACAACATACTTTGCACGCTGCAGACATACCTGAGTGAATATTATAGCAATCGCCGGTTGGTGGGCAGGTGGTGGATGATGGGAAAATGTAACCTATCGCCCAACCCTAGTCTGCATCCAAAGCAGTTGCTCGCTTCTGTGCAAAATTAAAATCTAGTGAAGTTTTCCCAAGAGAGATGAGATGGACTTCAGTTTGCGGACTTATTTGCTGCGGACATATTTCAAGCCTTTATATATATTGCTTGCTAGCTTGTTTACATTTGTAGGTTAGAAAAAAGTGCCAACCAGTCCAAAGAATTTGCAGTTGGTGCAAAGTTTTGGCATTACACCTTTATTAAGCTGACCAACTGCCAAATCAAGCATGCTTTTGTCTCGCTAGTTACCCACCGTAGCTAACAAGTTCGGATCACTTTCATTGTGATAACAATATGATTAAATTAAAAATTTTGCCTTAGTGAGACTTCAAATAAATAAGCACTGTATAAATGCGGTTAACCAAGACATCTATTTTGTGAATTTATGTTAGTTTATGAAGAAATAGAAAAGGAACAAACCCAAGAAACAAATCTAGCACTCATCAAGGCAACATAAGTATTATCGATATCTCTGTATATACATGTACACATGCCAAACCAGACAGCTAACAGTTTGGCTACATGTAAACAAAGGACATCAGCATAAACTGTGATGTAACAAAGGAAAAACCTCCGGCTTTAATTTTTTTTATGTTCACACGTAAACACTGAAAACCGCATAAAAAAAAAATCCACCCTGGCCGGCACTTTCCAAAACCTCCGGTTTCAGTGACGAAAAACGCTGTTTATGTATGGACGAAAGGACAAAATGGATAAAAAAAAACTGTTTTCAAAAAGAATCGGCTATGTGTGGACGTTAAACTAAGTCGTTTAATCAGGAATGAGAAAATGTCCAATTGAAATATTACTTGTTTTTCAAAGTCGAGTTAAAATCCAAATACATTTTTAAGATTTCGGATTTAAATTCTTGACTTATTCTGGCTGTCATGTCTTTCTCTTTACCTATTTGTCTAAATATTGAAATCTAAATATTGAAATATAATTATATAGAAACATAACGAGAGCTTACACATTTACCAATGGTAAAACTAAAGCCTATATGATTCAAACTCACCTGATTGGGCAGATTGGCCATAAGATAAAGAACAAAATCTCCAACCCATTGGATAAGCTGCTGTAGAGATTGGAGTGGAGGGCCATCCAGCACAAACTCTTCAGTCTTCAGGTTGATCATGACCTTATCAATATCTAAGATTAAGAGGATAAATCACAAATTGTGTTTTCGGTATTCAATACTAGCCTTTCTAGAAAGAACTATGTGGGTTAAAAAATTTGATAAAAATTAAGTTATACCTGTGTCTGTGTTTTTGGCGCAAATTTCTGTCAATCGGTCTCCAGGGCTTTTGTCTGGTGTGTTGAGGACGTGAGGCCTCAACAAAGACTTTAGTGTGGAGCTAATGGCTATGAGGAGGAGTTTGGCATGGAAATCACAAGCTCGTGCTGCCGTGGCTGACGACAACTTGCAAAGGGACGCTTTTACTGCCACAATACGTGTTGAGAGAACCTGCATTATAACACAAAATACAAACCATGTCATGAAAATATATATTTAAATTTAAATATATACAAATAACCATTCCCTCCATAGCTTGTTTGAAACCAAAACAAGGCAGTGCTCTGAAAAAAAGCCATGCAAGCGGTTCATTGCGCAATTAATTTAAATGTATTTTTCTTGACTAATTTCCTGGTAATTTCTATTTTTATTCAACTTGTTGATTTTATTCTACTGTATAGAGGTTCTACGCAAGTAACGTTTTTTTATTATTTTTTATTATTATTATGCCTAATATTCGCCCCTTCCCAGTCACACAAAAACCTTCCTCCCACTGTCCTTCCATCTCCCTAACCTGTTGCAGTGCTTGGTTTAAACTAACCTCTTGCAGTGCTTGGTTTAACCTAACCTCTTGCAGTGCTTGGTTTAACCTAGCCTGTTGCAGTGCTTGGTTTATCCTAGTCTGTTGCAGTGCTTGGTTTAACCTAACCTGTTGCAGTGTTTGGTTTAACCTAACCTGTTGCAGTGCTTGGTTTTGCCTCATGTACTCCTCGTGAAGTTTCTCAACCAGATTGTGAACCATGCCGGGCTGAACGTGAAGCAGCACATCCCACCAGTCGTAACCAGTCACCATGCAGTACTCCAACAGGAAAAGGAGGTGGCGCAGCAGCGTGTTCATATCCAGCATCTGGCCCATGGAAGGTGACACTCGGATCATGTGCAGCTGGGGGAAAGATATGAAGCCATTATACATGTTTCATAGGATTCTACATTAGCTTAGTTTGTCTAACTCAGTTGTTTGGTAATATTGTTTCTCTGAAATTCAAAGACTACATGCATAAAAATCATGTAATAATGCAATTGTGCATCAACTAAACTATCTGTCTCACGTTAGCTAAATTATCCATTTCTACAAATTAGGGCTGTGAAAGTTAACGCAAATTATTTGGAACGCCAATAATGTTTTGACTCAGTTAATGCAGTCGTTAATTAGAGTGGGAAGAACCCGTTCCAGTTGTCCCTACGGGACCAGGTTACCACTGCTAAAGAGAATTCGTTCTCAGTTGGACTTACCTGCTTCAATAACGGTATATGAAAAAAAACACAGTTGAGAACCGGTTCCAAATTGTCAAATTGTTCAGGATCGTACCCCTCTGAACTTAAAGATTCCTCATCGATGCCAACATGTTTTTCTGCATTGCACCTGGGTTAGGTGGGCTTCAACTGGGCATGGGCTCAGAGTGGGCTTTTAAGTGGGTTGATGTTGGGGCCCACATGGGCAACCCAGAAAAATATACATGGGCTAGAAATGAGCATACCATTTAGAGAGCAAACGTGGGTACTCGATGGGTCCCAAGTGGGCTACATCGCCAAAATGAAAGAGTAGAAAATTAAATGAAAATGTATCTAGCAAAGTGATTTGCATGTATATATATTATATTATATTTTGTAAATATGTATATTTAGTGTAGGTTTGACACTTGGATAATGTGCAAAAGCTATTTGTAACATTTAAGCCACTAATATTTAATATAAATCTAAAAATGGCAACACCCATAATGCAATTTTGCCAAACCAATTTTCTGCTCTTTATAAGGTTCAATACATTACTTATTTTCTCCTTTTGATTCCACTCATTTTACTAATTGATGGGAGCCACGCACACACACCGGACAATACCCATTCTTCACTTTTCCATCGCGCCGCCATTGCGGCCATTCGAAGGAGAAGAATATCCAGGTCCCTTTTGGTGACTTTTTATTCAGCGTACCTAATATATCAAAACTGAAAAGTTACGCTTATTAGGTGTTTTCACAACATGATGTTAACCAAAACATTGGTTTGGCTTCTTGCCATATTAGACCTTTAAGTTTAAGTAGTTAGCTAATATCGCTGGCTGGGTCTCACATAGTTGGCATGACAAAACATGAAAGACAATTCTTAAATATTATACAAATAAATGGCATAATCTTTATCGTTAGACACTTCTTTTTAGTGCCTTCATTACAGTTAAATCAACTATATAAAATAAGTTAACCTAATTGGAATTTAAATGTATTTCTTCTTTTCAAGGGCTATTGGGAGAGTGAGGATGGAGGATTGAGGAGCAGCTGTACTGCATTAAAAAAATAAATAAATTATACTTAATTTTAGAGTTTCCTAATATGGAAGAACAGTTCAACTATGGGTTTGCATATTATGGTCTCTTGAGCACCTTACATTTTTCTTGATAAAATAAAAACAATAAATATACTACAGGTCTTCATTGAAGCAATAAAAATTTAAATTTTAAGCAATTGAAATTTTACATTTTAGAGTACTTAGACCCTTTTAGTAGGTTAAATGTATTAATGTATTTAGGGGTTTACTGAAAAATAAGGTAACCCAAGCAAACAAAAATGGTAGCCCATATATATACCTGCTGTGGCCCACAAGAGTATTAGATAAGACCTAGCTGGGTCCCATCACCAACCCATGTAGCTCAAACTGGGGTTACCCATATGGGTACTGTATGGAGCCCATCAAGGCCCCTTCATCAACCCATCTGGGCTAACCCATGTGGGGCCTCCATGGAAACTGCAGACAAAATTAGCTGGGGCCCAGTTTGGTATCCACATGGGCCCCACATAGCCCAGGTGCTACCCATTTGGGCCCCACATGGGTGTGTTGTCTGGGGCATCATGACGTCCAACTCTGAATATGCGCTGCAGGAAACTTCATGTGTAACATAGGCTAGTAGCAAAGGATTAGCCTTGCCTAAATTAATTTGCACCTAGTCTATTGTTCAACCACAGCGTGGTGGGTTACATTTGCAATGGAAGCATAATCAGAGCAACACTATATATATATTTTATAAACAGTAGAAATTAATTTGTTTTATGTTTAGCTCAGATACTCAATAAAGGCATGGACTATGAAAAAGGCTTTGCGAAAACATTTGTTCACATTTTTTGGGAGTAATTTCTTTTTGACGCATTTCTCGTTTCTTTATCACCCCAGGTAGTTGTAAATAATAATAAAAAACGAATACATTATGTAGAACACCTTGCCGTGGTTGTCAACTCCGGCCAGGGCTAGCGATGTCCAAGAGAACTGCAAGGCCTTAAAACGGACAGTGGGGCCTCCAGTTCGCGGCCTTTTAATTGTAGACTCCTCTCCTTGCCGCGGGCCAGAGCCAGTGGTGGAGGAGGAGCAGTAAAATACACCCATGGTGTGCAGGGACAGGCGGTGAAGGATCTGAATACTGCCATCGTGGAAGGCAAGAGCAAGGCCTGTAAACAAAGGAATTACATCATTGCAATGCTCAAAGTAATGACAACAAATTTAGAAAAACGAAGTATAGGCTACATCTAGCTGTAGACTTCCAGTGTTCATGATAAAGTACAGCTTATTAGAAAATGAAGAAATCATGTTGTAGTTATTTTGCCAATACTGGTCACTTACACTGTGATAACTAGCAGTAAACTGGAAGTGGTACTGTACCTCCTGAACAATCCATCTTGGATTTTCCTAACATTGCAGGGACCTGACCACATAGCTTTTACTTTGTAAAATAAGGTACTGGAAGCATCGAGACAGATTCCACTGCACTTGAGCACAATTTCATGCTGCTAGGTTGTAATCCATTACTGATGGGTACAGACACAAGCTTGAAAGAAGTGCAATGGAGATACAGTGCAAGGAGGAGAAGAGGCAGAACAAATACCTCTCCCTAAATGTCTAATTGGGTAAACAAAAGAGAAGAGGCATAACAAATACCTCTCACTAAATGTCTGATAGGGTAAACAAAGGACCCTGTGTTATAATGAAGAAAATGTTTTACTATTTAGTGAAAATGTTTTTTTCAATAGGGCCACAATTATTTACTGTATGTAAATGATGTAAATAAAATGTAATTGTAGCTTCCCGATTACACAATAAAAAATGTGACAGCCTTAAGTCATTACTTTGGGATTGTTGGGATATCATTGTTTCTTGGAGGTGTCCCAACTATTCCCGACAACAGCATAACTAGAAGTTAGGAGTTCTTTTGTTTTTCTGCCACTATAGATGTTGCTACATGCTAACAGAAAACATATCTGCTCAACAGATATGTCTAAACATCAAAAATAAATATAAAATATTCCCTATTACTGGGCAATTTTATGGAAGCCTGACAATTGTTATTGCCCGTCCTTAACGTATCAAGATACGTCTAGCCTTAAACTTACCAAGGCCAGGGCAAAACTTTGTATCAGTTGCAACCTTGAGATCCGTGTTGGAGATGGAAATGGGCAACTTAGGCAAAGCAACCGCTGACACCCTTTCAAGGTCATTGGTGGCCGAAAGGATTCGCCATTTCAAAATCATCGGCTGTTTCTCGCCAACTGAAGGGACACAAAAAATATTTTATATACAGTACTACACAATGTCAGTGTTTCCCCTTCAATGCATTCAACAGCGGGGCAGCAGCGCCATTACAAAAGTGTTTATAATTTATAAACATATATATTTCCATAAACACAAACTGTGTGTTCTCTCCGCTTTGAGTAGTTGGAGTTAGTAGAGACCGAAGAGAAACAAAATCTGGAATACCCTGTTGCGCCGTCATAACTAAGCAACTAAGGCTTTGAAACACTCTTTTATCTTTCCTGTTAGATCTGATCAAGTCCCTGTTGAGTGATTAGAAATGTAAAGCCTCAATGCCTTGTCTTCTCTGCAACTCTAACCAACAAATCCAAAAAGTAGGACATACATTAGTTACCACTGTAACAATTTTACCCAAAATGCACAGCAAATATGATTATACGTTTGTCTAGATTTATCGAGCTCTCTACCTTACCTACTGGTGATCGATGCTGGAATATGTTGTTTACTGGGAGCCCCTCTTTTCTTAAAGACCAGCACTCTACAATGCTTCCAGTCTGATTGGAGGCACAGAGCAGCACCTGCAATTGAATCAATAACACAAACTCAGGAATACCCCCAAAGACACCACTCAACTAAGTCAGATTAAATCAGTACCATGACAATAATCTCACCTGTTCAGAGTTCTCCCTAGTGAGGAACTTGAGGTGTGTGACCGCAGGGTATTTGTCTCTGCGGACAGGGTCAGTAGTACAGCGCATGAAGAGGGAGGGCAGCAGCTCAGTGTCTATGCGGCACTTTTCATTAACTACACTCACACACACCTAAAGAACAAACATCATGTTTCATTAACTACACACACACACACACACCTAAAGAGCAAATATCATGTTTCATTAACTACACACACACACACACACACCTAAAGAACAAACATCATGTTTCATTAAACTACAAACTATTTTTAACTGAATCGCTGATGTGAACTCGGTTATGCCTTTAGTAAAGTGTTTTTAGTGTCTGGGTAGTCAGTAGTAGTTTGTCCATGACATAATTTATTCTAATCATTTATCATGGCCCCGACAAAAAATATGTTAATATCATACTTTTTTTATTACTTCAATTTTTTTATTTAGATTAGGATCTAAAATCAAGACTTTTATGGTATAAGGCTTATATACATTACATATACATTCTCAAATGGGGGTACGCGTACCACTAGGGGTATGTTGGTCACATACTGCAGGAGGTACGTGAGAATGTTTTTAAATGTTAATCCAAAAAATATCAGCCATGCCTAATTCCTCAAATAATTGTACTGTAATTATTTCAATACAACTGACTAAATGTAAGTTCAATTAACCACATTCTATACAATTTTCTTATTTTCAAACCAATATATTTTTCAAGCAACAACCGCATTCACGTTCACGGTTATCAGGTTATGGCTCATTTCCACCGAGCACCAGGTAACGGGTCGGGTCAGGTCGCTACGTATCAGAACGGTTATGTTTGCGTTTCCACTGGCAAAAGTTGTGTAGGGTAGATAACTGTCTTGTTCCGTCCTAGCTACCCTTCTGTTGAGGTTCCTAGCAAACAGACCTGGTACTTGGAGGTGGAGTTTGAAACACCGCACGCATCATAACCTTTTGATTAAATTCTATCGCCTAAAACTATATTTTCTATTGAAAAAAAAAACAAAATACATGTTTCTTTCTTGTATACTTCCATTCTTCTATCCGTACAGTTAATTTTTAGCTGTTTAGCTAAATATTCTGGATGAAATGTTTAGGCACTGACTCAAATAATACTGTATATGATTAAAAACAAGTAATATTACTTTGACTCCACAGAAACAAAGGTAATTTTCTAAGACATTGCATCTCACTAGTTTCACCTCAAAACATAAGGTTAGGGAACGTCTCAGGTATATTGATGCTGCTTTAGTTTGATATGTGACTTGTACTTATTACTTAAAGGGCGCTTCTGATTCTAACCATCAAGTTTCCTTGAACCTTCGAGTAACCCAAACCCCCTTTAAAAGTGATTCTGGTCAAAATAACACATGTCGAATAATTCAAATAAGAGACATATTCTTTGACTAGGGTTCAAGCACCTGTTATTTTTGCTTGGTTAAGAGCGGGTTACTGGTTACTCTACAAGGATTTTGACCATTGCCAAGTTATGAATGCGGTATTAATAACAGGGATAGTACAAAAAAAACTATTTATTATTCAAAAAAGATAAATATTTCATAATTATTAAAAAAATATTGTCAGTGGCTGTTCAAATTTAAGGACCAACCAAAAAGTAAAATTGCTTCCTGAGGTCTACACTACATAGCTCAGCCAAATGCTTTCCTCAGTTGTTGAAATAGATGCCATAGTTTCAGTTCAAATAACAAACTTACCTTGTAAAACTGCACAGGTGAGGAACTACTGCCGTCTGTTGCTGCCACCACTATGTTCCCACCACCAGTGAAAGCAATGTCAGCCAGCGCTACACGACCTCTCAGCCGACACAGGCTCTCACTAGCTGTCAGAAGGGCACCGTTTGGCTTCAGGAGGGACACCGTCACCAAGCCACTGATCGTCACAGCCAGCCAACCTTCCATTGGTTTTCCACCAAAGAGTGTGAGTGATGGCAAAAACTTGACCCGTGAAAACTTCTCGCCAAAGTTGGTTGAGCCAGACTGCAGTGATGAAGAACAAAGGCCTTTTAACATCGTCAGAAGTTCAAAAGGGGAAAATAAATGTGTATATATCTACACAAAAAATATAATAAAGATCAATTGATCTTAAGTTCCAAATAAAAGAAAGCTTTAACCTCCAAGCTTGGTCTCAACAAGTATGACAACATGTCAGTGATCATAGGTAGTTATTTTTGAAAGAGTATACCTTTAACTGTAAATTATGTATAATTCTCTGGATCACCACAAACAACTGTTCAATAAGTTTGTCATGTTTAATCTGTCCATAACACATAAATGTACAGTATCCACTCTTGAAGGACTTCAGCTGCTGTTCAAATGGCAGCAACCTAAAGGTAAAGCAATTAGAAGATCAACTTGCAAAGTTCACACATTTCTGCGTCCAATTTGGAAAACTGTGTGAGAACAAATTGCTGATTAGAAGCCTGTGCCTGAATAAATGATTTTACTTGGCTTCTGTTTTGAGTCCATATACAGTCTTATTTTTTCTTTATAATACCAATATCTGACACAGTGAATGTTTTATTTTGGTGAAGGCCTTTTCAAACCTCTTCAGAAAGTGGATCAATAACTGTGGAGGGCACTGTAGTAAGTATTAATAAAAAAATATACTTAAAAATAATGCCTATATCAATAATGAATACATAATCTGACTTCTCCAATAAATTTTGCCCACGCTTCAGTTGTTAAACAAAACATAAAACTGAAATATATAAAAATAATTAGTATTACCATCTCAACATGCAGAGCAAGCTTGACTCCATTGTGCAACCATGAGAGGGCTACAATTGGGTCTCCATCGACTGAACTTCCTTGTGAATGTTCCCAGCTGTTAACCAGGTGGTCCGCCATTGCCCAGCACTTAATCTGCCCATCTCCATCAGCAGACAGCAGTCTAGAACCTGATACAAAGCAAACCATCAAACATGCTACAGGCATACTAGCAAGAGTTCTGATAGCACAGCTTTTAAACTGCAAGGAATATCTAAGATAATCTAAGCAGGACCTGTGGGATTGTTTATCATTTAAAAATACGGATGCATATAAACCACGTCACAGTTCCGAGGCTGACTAAACATTTTTAAGGTACATGATTTCCAGTAAACTAGAATAGTTTATCTAGCATTGTGTGACCAAGAGTTTTAACTTTTATACCATATTTTGTACACAAGTTTCATATCTAGTTGATAATTTCTCAGAAACAAAATATCAATTGTGGGTAATTCAATATAATCAAATACACAATGTTGTCAAAAAACATGCAATAATTAAATAGCAGGCTTTGATTTAAAAAATGTTATAATAATAAATACAGGGATACAAACTCAGGTGGTGAAAAAGATTACAAAGATGCAAAGCCCCAGCAGGGAAGGTTTTTTCTTTCAAATAACAGTATGAATGTTGATTTACAGTCAATTGTAAGATGATGATCCAGGAGAAAAATTCACCCTAAGATTAATTTAATCTTCCTGCTACACAAGTAATGTAAGGGGGACATCCGTTCAGGGAAATACCCAGGACCATTGCCTAAACACAATAAAGTTAAGTAAAGAAATCATGTCCGTCTCACTTCACATTGACACAGCAGCGTCACTAGGGAGGTGCAGGTGGGGCGGACCGCAACGGGTGACACCTTCAGAGTAGGGATGGGCATTTTAGGCCATTTCACTATTTAAATATTCAATCAATATATCGGTTAATTGATGAACCTAAATAAAAATATTATATGGAAAAAAATAATTATTTATTTAAACTTTTTTTAAAAATTAAATGTTGCGCTATTGCGCACTTGCAATGTAGCATGGAAGGGATTCCGTGATCTGGCCTTCGCTAAATAAACATATTCCTTTTCCAATTTATGAACATTCCTTACTCTGACACATTAGGACAGATTTTCTTTGATCTCTGAGCGGAGAGTCGGCACTATAAAGCGCATGTGTTTGTGTCGGTGATCCAGTGCACTAGCATAGAGCGCTCTCGTGCCTTCAGTTGGCGCGCTGCCTGCGAGTTTAAACTACTTGATGTGGAAAGCAGGGAAAATGTATCTAATGCATTGAAAT
>JAVQIZ010173903.1:0-11794 GCA_036023535.2 Galaxias brevipinnis | reverse complement strand
GTCTTTAGCTGGCTTTTAAAAGAATCCACAGAAACAACAGACCTTAAAATTGTGGGCAGAGTATTCCACAGATTAGGTGCTACAGCCTCAAAAGCTCGATCACCACGCGTCTTTAGGCGTATGCGAGGGACAGACAATTAAAGTAGCTTGTTTGACCTAAGAGAGCGAGCTGATGAGTGTGGATGAAGTAGATCGGCCACATAAGCAGGAGCCTGGCCGTGCGATGCTCTGTAAGTTAAAGTGAGAATTTTAAACTGGATCCTATACGCAACAGGGAGCCAGTGAAGAGTTTCGAGTATAGGGGTGATGTGAGACCGTCTATTTGCCCTAGTAAGTAGTCTTGCAGCAGCATTCTGAATTGTCTGCAGACGATTCAGGGCAGACTTTTTAAGCGAGGAGAAAAGTGCATTACAATAGTCGATGTGAGATGAAATGAAGGCATGTGTAATCATCTCTAATTCTACTTTTGAAACTGCAGATCTTAGTTTACTAATATTTCTTAAGTGAAAGAAACATGACCTAGTCAGCTGCTTAACATGAGTGTCAAACGACAAGGACTGACCAAATACAACCCTTAAATTACGCAGATTAGAATGTGCGACAGAAGAAAGGGGCCCAATAATTTGCTTTATCAAGGGAGCAACCTTTTCTGGAGCAGCAATCAGGACTTCAGTCTTATCAGCATTTAGTTGTAAGAAATGTTCCGCCGTCCAGTCCCTGATAGCATTAAGGCAGTCTAGGAGACATGATAACCTATAACCTCACTAGGTTTAAATGAAAAGTAGAGCTGGATATCATCTGCAAATAGTTGATATTTAATATTAAATCTGTTTATAATCTGTCCCAATGGCAGCAAATATAAAGAGAATAATAGGGGCCCCAAATCCAATCCCTGCGGGACACCACATGACAGTGGAGAGGAATCCAACACAAAGTCTCCAATTGAGACAGTGAAACTTCTATCTGTGAGATATGATGAAAACCAGTCTAATGTTGTGCTTGAAATGCCCACCCAGTCATGTAACCTTTTTATGAAGATATGATGATCTACTGTGTCAAACGCCGAACTGAGGTCAAGTAGAACTAATACAGAACAATCACCCGCATCGGATGACATTAAGATATCATTTGTAACCCTCAAACGAGCAGTTTCAGTAGAGTGCCGTTTCCGAAACCCAGACTGAAGCTTATCATAAATATTGTGCCTTTCCAACGCAGCAGTGAGTTGTTTGGCGACAACCTTCTCTAAAATCTTTGAGAAAATGGGAGTTTTGATATAGGTCTATAGTTCTTGGGCACAGCAGGATCTAAGTTAGGTTTCTTTACTATGGGCTGGACAGTAGCCTGCTTAAAATAGGAAGGTACACGTCTTGTACACAAGAAAGAATTAACAATAGCTGATATGGCAGGGCCGATAATAGGCAAAACTTTTAAAAATAGAGAAGATGGTGTTACATCCAGGGGGCTAGACGATAGATTCATGTTCCTAATCAAATCCATCATATCTTGCAAACTGATTGGTTTGAAAGAGTTCAGAACAGTAGGAGACAACAGGGGCCTAGAAGTGGACGAACAAGTCCCAGGAAGAATACTGGACCTAATAGCATTACCTTATTGACAAAGAAAGTAAGAAACTTATTGCAATCATTGACAGAAAAACATGGTAATGTAGGTAGGGGCAGTGAAACAATCTTATTGAAAGTGTCAAATAAAACCTTAGGACTTCTTTTTGAAGAAGAGATTATGTTAGAAAAGTAAGCAGTCCGTGCTTCTTTTACTAGGTTGATAAAAATGTAATGGAGGATTAGATCAGACTGGAATTGATATGCGTACCATAGAGCTGCTGAGCCATTCTGATTACATATGATCTATTAAATCTACACCCACTGTAGAACCACCGGAGGTTATCAGCAGTTCCTTGGCATGCAATTAAGACACACTCCTTTGATCTTCTCTATGTTGTTATCATCTAACTTTGATCTTTGCCAACGATTATTCTCTACACATTGAGTTAATCACTTAAGAGCGTAAACAACTTGAGCATAGCCTACTCTCTAAAGATAATTTACTTAGAAAAATGTTGAGATTCGCTAGTGTCAAATATCGTGGTACCCACAGTGTCCTACCACAATGCATCTAAGACTACAATGCTACAATGTATTCATAATAATCTATAGTCTAAGATACTGTACAATATCATAATATTGTATACATCTAAGATACTACTACTACTACAATATCATATTTTAAGGATATTGTGAATTTGTCTCAATTTCTTTTATTCACACCATTCTCATTCAACTTTCTATCTGGTGATTTTGTTCAAATGACTGCCTTTATTATGTCTGGAATGGCACTCTATGCATTAGTATATCATTAAAACAAAGATAACTAGGCTATGCTTGGTATTAACCAGCCCTACTGGGCACGCTTGACCGACATTCGTGTATTAGAGTTGAGGTTGCTGAAATGGTCTCCTATAATTTGAGCGGAGAATATTAAATATCTCTATCCAGGGTTTCCCAGCAGCAGAATATTGAACGCATTGATTATCATAAGCACTTCAGAGACCAGAGGATCTAGAACGGGGCAGTCACGCTGTGTCGCGCTGGTCTCCATCCATCACGAGGAAAGCTCTGCAGCCCATTAAAGGAGGGTTCCCCTGGGGACCCCACATCTACAGGAAGGGTGAGAAATAACCGCTTTCTTAAATGAGATCCACAGCATTTGATGGAGCAGTTCTTGCTTCTTTGTAGTTATTTTCTAGCCTTGTTATAGGGGCACACCTGCAGTTTAAATCAATACATTCTAGTATAAATTCAAATATAGATTTAAATCAATACATTCTAGTTACCCATTTTTACCCATTTCTTGAATGTTTTGTTTCACTACTGATGCCCCCATAGTAAGTTACCTTATTATGGCTTATTGTTTCAACTCAATACAGGCATGCTTATTTTCTTCCATTTGTAATTTGGGTAAATATTATAACACGATTTATGTTGAATATTAATCATTTTCTCTTCGCTACTTCTCTAAGGTTACTTTTTTTTCCTGAGAGAAATACACCTCGAGTGACCTAACACGTTAATAGTAGATGTCTTCTAGGAGGTTCAGTCTCTTGTGTGAGCAAGACTGTACTCTGCTTCATGTACTCTGCTACAACGAAATGCATCCTACTATGTTGTGTGAAGAACAATGTGCTTTCGTCTGTCTGATTTATTTGTCAGTAGTGTTGTTAAGATCTGAAGCTTTGGTTTGTACCAACTGTATTGTACATCATCACAGACATATGGTGTGTGCTGAAATACCCCTTTGATTATTCATGGGTTCCACTTTCATGGTAGCCATGGTGCTTCACTCCACAGTAGCCCACAGACTCTGTTTGCCTTACCACAGGCTCAGCACTGACAGATCGATAAGGCCACTTATCAAACATTTGATGTGCGATGAATCTATTTATTATATTATTTATTATTCAAATAGTTACAAAAAATACTGAAGATTTGAAATGTTAAAATGACATCCTATTTACATGCTCACACATTTAGAAACAGTTCAACTGTAAGTCTGTAAGTTGTATGTTTGCCATCTGTGTTTTTGTACGAGTAAATTTCAATGTTTCTCATGTTTCTGATTCTGAGGGCTCAATCCTCTGATTCACTAAACAAAGACCTTGATTGGGCACAGACCAAGCTTCTCGTCTTGTGGCACTAATTTCTCATTGAAGTCAACCCACAGGAACATTCACTCCTGTAGATTTGGCTTCCCTCTTCTTCAATCAACATAGCATTGACTGGTAATGAGGTGGGGGGGACCAGGCTTTCTGTCATACTGAATGTCAACACTTCCTAGTGGAGCCTTCAGACGGGTAACCCACTGAGTAGGAGTGAGACAAAGTGATAAATGGTGATCCCGGTGTACTTTGACCTAATTCACATTGTCCTAATTGTTGGAGACGCTACTATCACACTAATTAAATGTACACTGTTTTTGAAAGGGATAGTGTTGGATATTTGACCAAAACGTCAGACCTAACCTTTTTTACTTTAGCTACATGAAAGAGGAAAATCCTTTGTAAAATGTGGATTTTTTTGAAGAGAGGAATTTCATAATGTTAAGTTTAAATCCTCCTTTGGGGGATATCCTAACCAACGGTAATACATCGACATTTAAAACTTAAGTACTCAGCAAGTATGACTTGTTTACCTGCCAACTGCAGTATGTCACCCATAAACAAAGGGAACGATTTCTTGTACTCAATCAAGCTGAAACACATTCAATAGGCTAGACTGTGCAGTAGCTACAGTCTTTATGACTGCAATCAAGATAAGGGCAGGGTGGAATTGGTTTCATTTAGATCTGCTCTCAAAGCTTCATTGGAAAGCTTTGTGATATCTTCATCGTAGTGACTAGACGAGCAGTCTGTGGTTATGAAGGGACAGGCCTACGTTCAGCATTCAGACAGAGCGGTCTGTGGTTATGAAGGGATAGGCTACGTTCAGCATTCAGACAGCAGTCTGTGGTTATGAAGGGATAGGCCTACGTTCAGCATTCAGACAGAGCAGTCTGTAGTTATGAAGGGATAGGCCTACGTTCAGCATTCAGACAGAGCGGTCTGTGGTTATGAAGGGATAGGTCTACGTTCAGCATTCAGACAGAGCGGTCTGTGGTTATGAAGGGATAGGCCTACGTTCAGCATTCAGACAGAGCAGTCTGGTTATGAAGGGACAGGTCTACGTTCAGCATTCAGACAGAGCAGTCTGTGGTTATTAAGGGATAGGTCTACGTTCAGCATTCAGACAGAGCGGTCTGTGGTTATGAAGGGATAGGTCTATGTTCAGCATTCAGACAGAGCAGTCTGTGGTTATGAAGGGATAGGTCTAAGTTCAGCATTCAGATAGCAGTCTGTGGTTATGAAGGGATAGGCCTATGTTCAGCATTCAGACAGAGCCATCCCTGTGTTAACCTTAGAGTCAACCCTCTTACACAAATGAGTTATTCTCCCATCCTTTGTGACGGAGTTGCTCGGGTTAAGACCTCTATTTGCATAATGAATACAGCATGTGCAAGAGAATTCTTTGATCTACCCAATTTTTCTGTTTTTCTTGATAATAGTCCTTTTTCTTTTTCTTTTTATTATTCAAGCATTTTAATGATCCTTATTATCATTGACATTATAATTTTTGTTGAATAATGACTTATTTATTCTGCAAATGCCTAATTGAGAATTTGAATTTGCATGCTACTATTCTCTGCTATACTATATTATACTGTACTATTCCATACAAGGCACACTACAATTTAGTCATATGGCACAGTCACAATCTCACCTGGAGTGGGTGCCTCTGTAAATTATAGCAATAAACAAATCTCTCTTTCTCTTTTTCTCTGTCTCTTTGTCTTTCTCTTTCTCTCTCAGTTGCGTATTCTAAAAGGATAAGCCAAATAGGGAAGGGTAGTTCCGTGTGGTGTCAGATTTGACGGCTTTGGGTAGTGGGACCTCGTTCTCCTCTTCACTGGATTCCTTAACTGCCTTTTGTGGGGCTGTGAGGGTCAGCTTAACCTTAGGTGGCCAGCCTTTGAATTGCTACCTTGTCACGTGATCCGCATCCTCGCTCCTTTTTGGACTACCCATCAGTCACACACAGTATACTTTAGACAGTATTCGCTGACACAATTAGATAGCAATTGAAGTGACTGTTTCATGAATAAAGACCTTTTTATGTCCTTGTATCAGTCATTTCAGTCACATGGTACCGGCTCTTTCAGCAGGCCTAAACATACATTACAGTTAACAAGCTTAGTCAAACTATGGTCTGGTAGATTTGTGGTGATGTGTCAGAGGCACCAACACAGAAGGAATGAAGCATGTTATCCTAGGGTCCTGGAAAGGGATGGCCTCGTTTCTTCATACTATTATAGTTTGAAGCAAAAAAAAAAAAGACCTTGGAAGAGCTTTTTTTATTCTTGCCTAGTCATGCATAAAACAGATTATATCCACAGTAATTACAATCAGCACAAGATATGTTTTTTACAATTAATGTAAATTCCTGGTGAAAAGAGGATTATGTTTGAAAGATCACACATAACAGCCATGAATCAACAAAGAGCCTGCTGGGCAAACTCAATTCATGAAGTTGATTATATTTAGGGACCAAGATGTTGTCCCTGGAAGAACTGGAGATTAACAAACATGTCTGCAATAGAGACTATAGCTTGCTAGGCCCAACGCGTTCCAAAAAGTCACTCAAACTTCTCATCAGAGGCTATTACCACACATTGTAATAAGGTCGGAAGAGTGCTTTGCACTGCACATTCAGAGGTTCAGTCCGTGTATACAGAACTGTTTACCCCATCAGAACAAGGTGGAAATATGAAGCTGTCTAAAGGTCAGTTTTGCCTCTGTAGCATCCACAGATGTACATTACACCATGACTCACAACTCTCTGGCGATATAATGATATAAACCATCGCCCTCCAGTTCATGCATTGTACATGTGTCTCATGCTTGTATCCAAGTCAATGTGAGCTGACAACTCATCTCATGCCAAGCTTATTTTAATGGGTATTCAGTCTCTCAATTTAGCCAGAGATTTCTTGCTTTTTTTCTGTCTTGTTTGGTTTCTAGCCAAGGCATTCTGTAATATAATTTGGGGCCCCTCCTCCTGCAGCGGGTTGGTACAGATAATGGATATAATTTGGGGCACCTCTTCCTCCTGCAGTGGGTAAGGTACAGATAATGGGGCACCTCCTCCTCCTGCAGTGGGTAAGGTACAGATAATGGGGCACCTCCTCCTCCTTGGTAGATAATGGTTCCCTAACGTCTCACGTCTACGTCCTGTTTTTGATGTTGTCTGCAACGTCAGTGGCCTTCAACTTTGATACAGCGACTGACTGCTCCTTTTTAAAATCGATGGCCACTCAGGATATAGATTACTCGTTTATTATCCTTCCTTCGTCTTGTTCTTTCACACTCCATCAATCCTCACTTACGCTCGTCTTTACACATGGACGGAAACACACACACGTGGTATTTACCGGTAGAACTGCAAGATTCTTGTAGCAATTGGAAACAGTGATGAACGGAGGGAAATGGTGACAGATTGAAGGAGAAGTATTAGTGGAGCAGCCATAAGGGAGGGCTTGGTTTCCTGGTCCTCCCCCCAGGACAGAAACAGGAAACCAGTAATTCCCTCCCCACCATCTTCCCTGCCTGGCCCAGTTTCTGTGAAGGTGGTGTCCTAGATAAAAAGTTCCGAAGCTAGAATCAGACCAGTGTTATGTGAGCAGGGAACTCGATTGTGCCGTAAAAACAGGTGGAGTATCCTACTTGCTCCCCATTCAATGAAATGGATGGTTGAAGTACAGCTGGGCGTGTGAATCCACTTGAGGATTAACGCCCTATTTCCTCTTCCAGGGCCTGCAGCAGACACCGTGTGACAAACACGAGCTGTGAACGCACATGAGTTGGGCAATTAGCATTCCGACAGGGCATCCACAGGCACTGTGTTGGTTTGTATGATTGCGAACGACCTGTATGTTTGTGTTGTTAATTAATCCACAGTGTAGGAGGTACATTATGATCCAGAGAGCAACATTTTACCTGAGCTACTTTTTTTACATTAATAAGTCAAATGAAAACCTGAAAAGCCACTTGGCAACCTCTCTGTAGTTGTAGTGTAGCTCCAGACACCTCACGTTTGGTTTTTCTGTTAAGCCACGTTTGTCCAAGCTGCCTCAACCCATGTGATGCTAGCTAGTTGTAAACTCACTCCATTGTAAAACGTGCATATTTAACTGTATTAGCACAAATGACATTTATTTATTTATTTTTATTTTTATTTTTATTTTTATTATTATTGAGGCTCTCACTGCAATCTATAGTGTCTTCATAATAGTATAGAACTTTCCTCGATTGCATTAATGAATAAATGTCGCAGGCCTTTATTTAATAAAGATACAGATCTTTACCAAATGTCGAGCATTAGCCTTTCCTAATCTTGTTTTGTGTTCCTTCAAATTCAATCCCATTTTCTTCAGACACGTAAAGGCCTACCAACACAGACATCACATTATGCAGAAGAGAAAATCCAGCGCCCTCCCAATAAGCCTAAACCGCACGCTTTCCCCCCCAGTCGCCCGACTGTTTGCTTAAACATGTTACGATCCAATTAGTCTCACTCTGCTTGTTTCTGTCACTCTTATCAGCCAGGGCCCTCTCTAGTCTGCATGCAGCAGGGCAGGAAGTATTAAATATTGAAGCGTCCCTTTATTTCAGAGGGGGTTGGGGGGTATTTGAATGCCTGAAGCATCAACATGAGCCTGTTTAATAATTCATGTGTGTAGCCTGGGTAAGATATGATACCGGTCCCTGGCAGTTTAGTGTTGTTGCGCTGAAGTGCTAAGGCTAGGTTTCAGAGTGGGAGGCTGTGACCAGCAGAAAGAGAAGGTCAGCACTTTGTGTTACTCAGATGGGACACTCTACATATGACAGGCTTCGCTGGGATTGTAGGTTTTAAGAAGGATTTAGACTTTGGCCCGAAGGAGAGTAGTCTACTTGGAGCTGTCAAAGAAAATAAATAAAATGTTCTTTGATAGAGAGAAACAATCCTTTTAGCATGGAGACTATTCTACAGTGGAAACAATGTATACCCAGACTTACCCATTACACCGTGTAGTTGTTGTTTATTATTGTCATCCTACTATTTACTGTGTAGAGGTTTGTTTTTGTGCTATTGTTATAATATGACAGCTCACAGTCTGACGTTGACCAAATTGTCAAACATTGTGCACTTGATGTTTTTCCTGCTGTAAACTGAATTGTTTATGTTATGCTCAAATTATTATTCAAATAAAAAAGTTGAGTTTTGATATTCTAGTTGCCCTCTGAATTTCGATTGCCCATTAAAACCACCAACATCACTCCAATAAGGACGTCTCCCAGCTGCACAGCGAATCACATGAAATACCATTAAGAGTCCTTGCCCCAGTCATTTAGGAGTTAATAATTCAAGGCTGTGGAAGAGGCACAGGGGAGAGGCGTTGTCTTTCCCAGGCCCAGACAGCTGCTAGGGCCCTGGCTGTAACAGATGGCTCAGTGAGGGTGGAGAGCTCTGGTCCACACTCCCCAGCAGAGTGCTCCTCACCTCCACTCAGGTTGTCCTCACGTTCTATGGGTTTTCTCACTCATCATGTACATCTGGAAAGAAAGAACACCACCCTGCCACCTGAGGTCATGACGCCTCGTTGACGAATAGCATTTTGAAACACCTGTCACAGACTATGATGAGTTGGTTTTTGAGGGGCTTGGCAGAAAGGCAGTACTCTGTGCTCAGCATTATGTTACATAGGTAGGCTGCAGTCCTGCAGGTCCAGCACCTCTCTGGTGTTTTGTCATGAAAGCAGTATCTGAAGCCATAAAGCCCCCTCCCCCCAAATTTTGTTTTTTTTTATGTATAGTCAAGCCACAATGTTTGTGTTATTTTTTTATGTATGTAACAGGTCTTTGGGTGTGTTATACAGAAAAACCCTTTTTCTAATGTCCATTCAAAGTTCACAGTTGGCCACACCGATGGCTTGTCCATAGGTGCTGTACCTGTATGATTTCTCTCCATTCACTTTAACCACGTGACTCTGTCTCTGCCAACCAGAGCTGCCTGAGAACTGGACCGACACCAAGGAGACGCTGCTGGAGGGGATGGTGTTCCACCTCAAGTACCTGGGAATGACCATGGTGGGCCAGCCCAAAGGAGAGAACATGGCTGCTGCAGCTATCCGCAGGATCCTAACCATGGTGAGGGGCCAGCGAGGAATTATGGGTAACGCTGTTTCTCCAGGATTAGCTAGATTAGCTAGATTCGTTGTAGCATGGGTAACAGAGAAATAATGGATATGATGTTGGCAGATTGTGTAGCGTAGTAGTGGTCAGCCAAATCCATAAAGTGAACTGAGGACTTTCAGTGTAAAAATTGAATGTTTCTTTGCAGCAGCCCTCCCATGATACCATTTCCATTCAGTGTTCAAATGTTGAAGCATGCAGAGTTTCCTGAGATGCAGCAAGAAAGGTCTGCAAATCTAAACTGGTTATATTTGGGTTGGCCTTTACAATATTCATTATTTTTCTTGTGGCTCTTGCGGATAATTGAAAGGGTGTCCACTTCGAGGCAGAGTTGTTCTGAGGTTAAATTGTAAATAATTGACTTACAGTGGACACCACAGTGGACGGATTCATCTGAAATAGATTGGACATTATTTAATAACCTTTCTCAGACTGATGTGCTCACTACCCTTTTCCTGATGTCCTCTGGGATCTCCTTTCTTCTCAGCATGGCCAGCTTTACAGTCATTCTCCTGTATATCTGACATCACACTGACCAGATTCCTTAACCAATGCAACTTGGGGTTCACACATTTTTTGCAACTTCACTAATTCCTTTTATTATGTATATTGAAATGTTTCTTCTAAACAAATTCCTCTAAATAAACATGTTGAATTGGTAAATATAAACCTGTTATTTAAAATTAAAGAAATCAATCTATAATTGCACTAGGGCTTTACTTAGTATCAAGCAATACTGCATATTTCTAATAGATAGATCTGCAACTCTGTAGATTGTGCAACTTGCATTTTCTATGTTACATTGAAATCATATATGATTAAATTAATTAGAAAAATCTCTATGTAGTCAAACTATTGGGTGGCTAAGATAATCCCATGGCTAACTGCTAGCGACTAGGCCACATGTCTGGACACATCACTTAAACGGACAGGTGGGTTCAGCCTCCTGGACTTACATTATATAAAAACCAACCTCTGCTCTTTAGCATGTTACTGCATCCTTCTCAGGGACTCCATGTTTCGTTGTATCCCTGATATTAATACTTTTCTGTCTCTTCTCTGTACTAAGAACAAAAGGTTATGGGTCACCGTGATGAGGTAGTGCATAGGAGGGCCATTAACCCCAGTAGTGCATACAGTGTGTGGCAGAAACACAGTAAGCATTTTCTTATGCAAGATGGTCCCACCTACTTGTTTTGAATCACCCTATATCAAGTCTCCATGAACAAAGGAAACGCTCTTCTCTCTCATCTTACTAGTACTGTCCATGGTCTCATGCTAAGCAACAGTGGGTACTGTGTGTGAGCTGTCCATGGTCTCATGCTAAGTATCTGTAGGTACTTACTATGTGTGAGCTGTACATGTTCTAATGCTAAGTCTCTCTGGGTACTGTGTATGAGCTGTCCATGGTCTCATGCTAAATATCTGTAAGGCACTGCCAATAGAAGTGGTGGAGTCTGTGTCTGATGTGTGTGTGCACAATTCTGATGCAATATGTTGGGTGAGCAAGTCTGGCGCAAATCTGCTGCCATGGTATCACCCAGACTGATTATTGTGAGTGATAGCTGTCTGTCCGTTCATTGTGTGTGCGTAATCGGCGACCAATTTGTAAAGCACTTTCAGTCCTGAGAAAAGCAATAAAAACGAAATACAATTTACTATTATTATTATTATTATTATTATTATTATTATTATTATTATTATTATTATTATTAACTATTCAACAATACAAGGTTTCACCATTACAATTGGCATCGCTAACAGGATTCAGTGTTTTGTACATAAAAGGTTAGCAGATATAATTTAATTCATGATTGAAGATCATTCTGCTTACCTATCCTATAGAATAGATTTTAAAGTCATTTTAATGGTCTTTAAAGCACTAAAGGGGTTGGCACCAACCTATATTAGAGACTGCCTCGTTGATTATGTACCTGGCAGGGTCCTTAGATC
>JAVQIZ010173895.1:0-21285 GCA_036023535.2 Galaxias brevipinnis | reverse complement strand
TATATATATATATATATATATATATATTCCAGACGGTCAGCATTTAATATTTGTTTAAATGCTGACCGTCTGGAAAATGCTACTGACTGGAGAATTTGGATTGCCAAATTGCTGTTTGCCAGAAGTCCTACTAGTGGGATGTGCCCCCATGACGTCAGTCTGCTAACCTAATGGGGAGTTTGAGTGAGCGTGCAAACAAGGAGACCATGAATGAGCATTTGTGTGTGAAGGAAATAGTGAAAGAAAGGAAGACTGCTGGTGTGAGAGAGAATGAGTGAGGAGCTGGGATGGAGGTGGTGGAGTCAGGGGGGACTGAGAGGACTGCCCTCCAGCCAGCATGTTTGGGTGTGGACACTTGTTGACATAGCCTGTCACAACCATTACTATGGGTGGACATGTACAGGTAGTCCCTAAAGATCTTTGGCCTAACGATTGTCCTGCTCCTCCCGTACCAGACTGCGTGTTTCCGTGAGGAGAGGAACGTCCTGGTCAACGGGGACTGTCAGTGGATCACCACCCTCCACTACGCCTTCCAGGACGACAACTACCTGGTCAGCATCGTATACATATATATACATATAGTTAGCCTCAGTCAAAACTGTGACTTTTTACATTAACAGGAATGCATACTTTATTTAGCCATGTCCACACACAGATCATGGTAGGACGTTCACACCATTGGTCCTCTCAAGTAAATATAACACATTTAAGATTTGATTGTGCTAGGTGCAGCAGTAACCTAGCACAGCCCTGAGCGTTTGATGACGGACGTCCTGGTGTAATGTGACCCCCCCCCCCTCTCTCTCTCTCTCTCTGTGTGTGTGTGTGTGTGTGTACAGTACCTGGTGATGGACTACTACGTGGGCGGTGACCTGCTGACGCTGCTCAGTAAGTTTGAGGACCGCCTGCCTGAGGACATGTCAAAGTTCTACGTGGCAGAGATGGTGCTGGCCATCCACTCCATCCACCAGCAGCACTACGTCCACAGGTGAGTACACGCGCGTGCGGGGGGGGGGGGGGGGTCAGGGTCAGGAAAAGTGTTCACTTGGCAATGTTATTTGGTGGTATTGTTATTCCAATTAACATATCACTATGACCTGAGGCAGAGGAAATCCCTCAGTATTGATCTAGGGAGTATAAGGAGTATTTTTCCTGGCAGCAGTGCTCACTGGGAGATTGAGTCCTGTCCATTTACACCGCTTACTTCCTGCCTCCTCCCTAGACGCTGAGAGGATGAATCTGTTCCATTACAGGCCCATCTCCTAGCTCTTATTTCAGTTGTGTGGCTCTGCTTGTTTTGTTTTATTCGGGTTGACAAGAGGGTTGTGTCATATATATAGAACTGGACCAATGGATGCCTTTTTCTTGTGCAGATTGCTACATAATGTAATATGGCTAAAGCAGATACTGTTGTGTTTTCCTTGAAAGATACTATAAGAGCAAAAGATAGGGGCAGGAGATGAAACTGCAAGAAGGACTTTCAATGGGATGAAGGAACAGGGAGTGAAGCATGCTGGATAAGAGCTGTTCATCAAAGTTATTATTTGTATGACAATGAATCGTCCTCTAAGATGTCACGATGGTGACAGCTGGAGGTACAGACACTGACTGTAAAACAAAGGCCTGTGTAAGAGAAGGATGAAGTGAAGACGGGGTTAGCCTGCTCTCCCTGCCTGCTCTGCCATACCGTTTACAGTCTGCCAGCAGTCAAAGCACAAGTCTAAACACACAGACAGCTTGGGAATACACGGGCAACTATTCTCAGGTCAGCAGGAACACACACATTCACACACACATGCTCAAAGTTCAGGCGTTGAATGAGTGAATTAGTGTTTTCTCTTTATGGAAAGTGTGCCTGTGTTTCTGTTCAAAACAAATAGAAGGAAATACACAAACAGCATGTACGTCCTAATGACGACTAACTGATGGAGTTGTCATGTCTGTTTCTGTCCTCCATATGAGTTAGTTTGTCATGTCTGTCCTCCATATGAGTTAGTTTGTCATGTCTGTCCTCCATATGAATTAGTTTGTCATGTCTGTCCTCCCTATGAGTTAGTTTGTCATGTTTGTCCTCCCTATGAGTTAGTTTGTCATGTCTGTTTCTGTCCTCCATATTAGTTAGTTTGTCATGTCTGTATCTGTCCTCCATATGAGTTAGTTTGTCATGTCTGTGTGTCCTCCCTATGAGTTAGTTTGTCATGTCTGTGTCTGTCCTCCATATGAGTTAGTTTGTCACTGCTGTCCCCCATATGAGTTAGTTTGTCATGTCTGACCCCCTCTATATGAGTTAGTTTGTCATGGCTTTGTCCTGTTGGTGTCAGTGTTTACGGGTTCATGCCGCCTTGCATGGTGCCAGCCCCGGTTGGCACCACAGAGGGCACTGTGTGTGGCCCCAAGCCAGGGAGCGAGAGGAGGGCACCAGGGACTGGAGGATGTGGGGGTCAGGAGAAAATGCTAGAACAATGCCAAGCTTTCTGAACCCAGAAAAAGAGAGGCACTCAGAAGCTAGCTGTGCGGATGTTGTTTTGGTCTGTAGATCATGTTAATAATCACTCCGACTATGTTGTTGGAAAGGGCACATCATGCTTCTGCATAACGAAATATTGTGGAATTGGAATGTGTGTGTGTGCGTGCGTGCGTGTGTCTCATTCATTAATCACAACAAGGTTATGTTGTATCCGCCTGCTGTAAACAAAACAAGTGACTGTCATTTGGATGCACACTTTCTCCTCCACCTGTTTTTCTCCAACGGCTGCCCTTCCTACAGTGTTGAACACAACTGGCCTCATTGATACCTCTTTTTGTTTACCTTGGTTTAGCCCTCTGTTTGTTTTCAGTCAAATTCCTAAACCTCTTGCAAACAAATTAGTTTTTATGCCACAGCCCATGGTCTAAGTTAGATGACGTGTTTGTTCTTATTTATACCTTTTTGAGTTTCTTTCTTTACTTTCTATGGCAACAGACATTTAGCACTAGTGAGAATAATTCATGCTACAAACAGTTCCAACTTTTTATCACTTAGCTAGGCCTCCCAAATAAGACTATGCAAAATAGGTTTGACACCTTGTGTATACATCTTAAGTTTGGGAATCTTGTTCTTGCATCTATCAAACAGATAATTTTCTTCAGGAATTTAGCTTTTTGTAGTTTTCACCGATGCAAGGTTTGTTTATTGTTGTTTGTTTAAGGCTAACGGTCTCCCTCCCTTCCTGTCCTTCAGAGATATCAAGCCGGACAACGTCCTGCTGGACATGAACGGACACATTCGGTTAGCCGACTTCGGCTCCTGTCTGAAGATGATGCAGGATGGCACTGTAAGCACATACACACACTCACCGCTTATTAAGAGAGCTTTCTACAGCTTACAAACACAATGTATCCCTTCGAAATACACACAAGCACAGCAAAGGGTATGTATATTACTACTACACATACGGTGTCTCTCTCTATCTCGCTCTCTATCTCTCTCTCTCTCTCTCTCTCTCTCTCTCTCTCTGTAACATATCTGACCTCATTTAGTATTTGCCCCTACACTTTCTAAAATAGAAACGTTTGATTTGAAGAAGAGCACAGTCCAGCTCCCCTTTACCAAAGCATAGATAAAATGACCTGTTGGACTTCAGTGCACTGAGCAGCCAACACATGCAATTTGAAAGGACATGAAATACCAATAATAGCTTAGTGTACTGTTTGTGTTCCTGTGTGCATGCACACTCCTAATGCCATACTCTCAATGGCAGTTTCAACTTGCTGAAAAAGGACCCAGGAAGGTGAGAAAAGGTCTCAGGATTAAAGTGAAAGCTGGCGGTTTAGCTACAGAGAATTGTCAATGGTGGCAGTTAACTCCCCCACCATAAGTCTCTGAACAATTGGATCAATAGGCTTTAATCAGTTACTAAGGCTATATTGTTTTCAATGACTACTATACAAAGGTCACAGACATTTCAGCATATTGACTCATTAGAGTACTCATTATGCTTCCTCTAGGTCAGTAGATTGGCTATTAGATGCATTCACCACCAGTATACAGCTGTGAGAAAGGCCAGCATGGCTGTATAACTGAAACGCACACAGGCCCAGTTTAGGCATCGTTGCGATAGTCACTGGTGTTTTCATCTCTTGTGTAGAATGAGTTTTATGTGCTAGCATAGAGAGGAATGAATGTGGGGTTGCTCTGTGCCGAAGCTGTGAGCCCGGCTTTTGCTGTTTCACTTTGATGGCTCCACTTATTTGTTGCCCTCTTAGGCCCATTATTAATCTCTTATTTTTTTTTCTATCGCTCTCAGCAGTTTAGAGCTTCTCACTTTAGACTCTGCCCTCACCCTTCATTCAGCATAAAAAAAAGAGAAGAAACAATAGCTCTATTCAATTCCACTACTTTACAATGTCTTGACTCACTTTAATTGTCTGAAGCGATGTAAGCTCGGTGTCTGAAGTTTAACCGTCATCCCAGATGGAATGGGTCATCTCATGTTAATGGTATCTTCGCTCATCCTCACAGGTCCAGTCCTCCGTGGCGGTGGGCACTCCGGACTACATTTCCCCTGAGATCCTGCAGGCCATGGAGGATGGGATGGGGAAGTACGGTCCTGAGTGTGACTGGTGGTCTCTGGGGGTGTGTATGTACGAGATGCTGTATGGGGAGACCCCCTTCTACGCCGAGTCCCTGGTGGAGACCTACGGCAAGATCATGAACCACGAGGTGAGCCGGCACTGGCCCTGGCCCTGGTCTTCTCTAGATGCTACTTCACACACAGCACTCTCTCTGTGTCTACCCTAGCATCGCTTAATGTTGGTAGTCAGATAGGTTTTAATCAGATGCAGAAATCTGACCACTGTTACATATCAATGATGAATCAAAACATCAATGATTAATCTATTTAACCATGAGTAAAGAACTTTTAAGATCATGCGTAAAACACATTAACACTCCCTCTCAATGGATGTAGTTCTAATGCCCGTCTTGTAAAGTTTTAGATACGCAGTGTTGAAGTATGACTCAGTTGGAATGCTTCCTCAAGAGATCCAGGTTAAGCACATCTCTCCAGGGTCGAGTTCCTGAAACACTGAAGCCTACTTTTAGGCTATTTTAGTCAGGGCCTCAGTCACATGAAATGTAGAGCGACTTCTGAGTCCCCGGTCCCGCCTTCCACCTACCTGCTCTTATTTCTCCGTCCGCAGTCATTTCAATAAGGGATTTACTTCAGTGTGAGAGAAACAGCTTGAAATGTAATCGACGTTTTCACTCTATCCACCTTCTTACCCGTCTGTCCTCCCCTGTCCTTCATCCCTCCAGGAGCGTTTCCAGTTCCCCTCCCACATCAGCGACGTATCCGAGGACGCCAAGGACCTCATCCAGCGACTCATCTGCTCCCGCCAGCGCCGCCTGGGCCAGAACGGCATCGAGGACTTCAAGGACCACCCCTTCTTCTCAGGCATCGACTGGGAGCACATCCGCTCCACCGAGGCGCCCTACATCCCCGATGTCAGCTCGCCCTCCGACACCTCCAACTTTGACGTGGACGACGACGTGCTGAAGAACCCGGTGGGCTTTGTGTTATGGGCCTGGTTTAACTAACCCTGGGTTTAGATAAAAGCCTGGTTTAACTAACCCTGGGTTTCGATAAAAGCCTGGTTTAACAAACCCTAGGTTTAGATAAAAGCCTGGTTTAACTGACCCTAGGTTTAAAGAAAAGCCTGGTTTAACCGACCCTAGGTTTAGCCTGGTTTAACTGATCCCTGGGTTTAGATAAAAGCCTTGTTTAACTGATCCCTGGGTTTAGATAAAAGCCTTGTTTAACTGATCCCGGGGTTTAGATAAAAGCCTTGTTTAACTGACCCTAGGTTTAAAGAAAAGCCTGGTTTAACCGACCCTAGGTTTAGCCTGGTTTAACTGATCCCTAGGTTTAGATAAAAGTCTGGTTTAACTGATCCCTAGATTTCAGGCGTATGTGCGTGCGATCATTGTAGTTGTGACTGTTTCCTATGGTTTGTTGCTCAACAATTGTATTTGTTGAAAGCCAGTGGCTCTGGGCACAAAAAACAATGCAGTTTTTTTTCCTCAGCTAATTTAATGTTCTAGCCATAAAGTGGTTCAGTCCTAAGCAGACTGTAACTTGGCCAGCTTAGTCTGCTGCCCTGGTAGCTTGAGAAGGCCCATAAAGAAAGGACATGCTTGTTTCTCGACAACCTTTTGAGCCAGTTTGTTTCACTCTGCCCCTCCACCCCACAGGACATTGCACCCCCAGTGTCCCACACAGGCTTCACGGGACAGCACCTGCCTTTCGTGGGCTTCACCTACACCACTGACAGCTGCTTCTCCGATGGAGGCTCGGTCAAGCGGGCGGCGCTCTCCGACAGCGGCTCCGACGAGGGGGGCGTGGGAGAGGGAGGCGGCGAGGCGGTGGAGGTCTTTGAGCGACGGATTCGTCGGCTGGAACAGGAGAAGCTTGAGTTGAACCGCAAGCTGCAGGGTGAGCAATCCAACAGCATTCCAGTCTGACTAAACCAGGGGGGTATGCACAGACTTTAGCATCCCATCTCAGAGACTTAACGTCGGCTTTCAGAACTACTTAGGGGATTCCTCGAAGAGAAAACTGTCAATTTTATTGAGCTATTTAACTACACATCTGTTTATTTATTTGAATCTTCCCTTCTTCGGTAAGTTTAGGTTTAATGGTGAAAAAAATAGTGCGTGTGTGTGTCTATAAAGCTTAAAGCCTAGTCAAACTATTTTCCAGATTTTTGTTTCTGACACAGATTGATCTTGAAACAGATTTAAAATGAACCCATAGCTCTATTTGACCTTGAGCCCTTTCAGAAATGTCTTGGTCACACCATCCATTCAGTGCAGAATGTTATCGCGCCCTCTGACCCTGTCCCATCTCTCTGTGTGACCTCCAGAGTCCACCCAGGCACTGCAGACCCCGGGGAGGGGGGGTGGCGGCGGCACGCTGGCGCGGGACAAGGAGATGAAGAAGCTCAACGAGGAGATTGACCGGCTGAAGAAGAAACTGGCAGGTCAGAGCTCCACCCTCCTGCCTGTGTTCCTGAACAAGTCCACAAGACAACACATTCTTCTGTCATCAGGCTTTGCATTCCAGGAGCCTTCTCACTTTCATAGACCCCACATTTGATCAATAAAACACCCTTATGGTGTCATATACCAGAAAGACACCTTTTTACCTTCTTTACAACTTTAGAATATGTGTTGTTCTTCCAAGCACAATATACTTTGAATTGGCTGTCTACAGAAAGGCTTTGTTTACAGATCTTCTCTAAAGTTGACTAGGTGGTTCGCTTTTTGTACATGATCCAAAAATGGACTTATTTGTAGTTTGAAACAGTCTGTTTTGAAAGTTCCTCGTCATGCATCATGTGATCCTTGTTCCAGACTCTGATAGGCTGGAGCACCAGCTGGAGGAGGCGGTGACCCTGCGGCAGGACTACGAGAGCTCCTCCTCCAAGCTGAAGGCCCTGGACAAGCAGGTGAAAGCCCTGCGCCAGGAGAAAGAGGACATCCACAAGGTAAACACGGACCCTCTCCTCTGTGCTCCCCTGACAGTCAGAGACTCTGTTTTACACTTAGGGGCCACTTGACAACAGTAAGTTAATGTTCAGGGCTGACACCTTCTGGTCAATTCATCGATTAATCAGAAAATATGTAGAAATTTGGCCGACCAACATTTGCTTTTGTTGGCTACAGCCCTAATAATTTTGTTATATTTTTCCCAAATTTGAAAGACAGTTGTTTTGGGTGTGTATGAGTCTTCTCTTGAGCGTTGGCTCACACAGATGTAGTCGGATGGACACACATTGGCAAATAAGTTCATAACCTTGTGTAAAAAATAAACGTCCACACTGACTGACCTTCTGCCCTCTTACAATGTTCTGCTCCATCCCAGTTAATGACTTCAACACTAAGACCTTTATATTTGGATGAATTGCATCCCGTCATTGGTTAGTTCTTGTCAGGACACAGCACATATTTGGCTAACACAATCTGCCGAGCTATGGAGCTATTCCACCTTGTTTTTAGGCATCCTCACTCCAAAGGTTTTCTATACATTTCTATTGCTGTAGTTTTCACCTTTTCATATTTCCGGAATCTACCACGCCCTCCTTTTCTCCCTCTGTCTGTCATTCTTACTGGCCTCCTTTCTCTCTCTCTCGCTCTCTCTCTCCTCGTTCTATTTCCATGTCTGACTCCTTCACGCTCTCCTGATGGTTCTCTGCGTTCCATCTTCACTTGTCACTTCCTCTTAACCCTTCCCACGTTCCCCTCTTCCTCTCGTCCCTCATCCTTCCCGTTGATCACCCTTTTCTTTGTCTCGTGTTCCCCTTCCACACCTCCTCTATTTTCTCTGTCTTTCACCCTGTCTCTCACTCTCCACTCTGTGCTGCTGGCCTCTCCTCACCATCCATCCACCCTCCCTTTCCACAGCAACTGGTGGACTCCCTGGAGCGCCTCAAGTCTCAGACCAAGGAGCTGAAGGAGGCCCACTCGCAGCGTAAGTTGGCCCTGCAGGAGTTCTCTGAGCTGAGTGAGCGGCTGGCTGAGCTGCGCTCCACCAAGCAGAAGCTGTCCCGCCAGCTCCGCGACAAGGAGGAGGAGATGGACGCCGCCGTGCAGAGAGTGGACGCCATGCGCCAGGAGATCCGCAAGACCGAGAAGGCCCGCAAGGAGGTAACCACCACAACCACTCTGCAGCATCCGTCCCAACGCAATCGAATTCAATGCAGCCGTCCTACTATTTGATATAACATAGTGGTTTTTAGTTAGCACCGCACCATAGAAATACATCTAAACTGAACTTGCAAGAAGGAAGCTCTATGACTACTTCTGAGCAGCAAACCAACTACAGCTTATACCAGTACAGTTACCAGTTAGGTAGCATGTCATCATGAATGCATTAAGCAGAAAATGGCTGAACAAAAACTTGCTGAACTTGCATTTTGAATGTAGTATTTAGAATTATAATTAAATTCTGTGAGTCAATAGTTAGTGGAAAGTTTGAGTTATTTAAAAGCTTACATATCTTGTCTAAGTATGCAGTTGCTGCTGCCTACTTCATGTTGTCAGATATGTGCTGAGCTGACCAGGAGTTCAACAACGAGCGTGCGTGCGTGCGTGCATTTGTGGTAATGTTGTAGTATATCTGTAAGAGCAGTGCTACCAGTATGTCTTATTGTTCCCCTGTCTGTGTTGCAGCTGGAAGAACAGCTAGAGGACGCAAAGGCAGAGGCCTCTAAGGAAAGGAAGCTCCGTGAACACAGCGAGGTCTACTCCAAACAGCTGGAGTCAGAGCTGGAGAGCCTCAAGGTCAGCACAAACACACTTCTCTCTGCGCCTCTGTGAAAGGAAGCTACTCTCTGGAAACAACAATGTGCCTCCATCCTCAGCTCTTTAATGACTCATGTTACTGTAACATTTTCACAGCACCCTATCTGTCTCCACATTTCCACTCAGCCCTGCTCCCTCAGTCCTCAGTCCGTTCTTTCCTTGAATCTCATGCTAAATCACTTCAATTCCCTCACCCGACTCTCTCCCAGCTGCTCTGCCATTTGAAGGGGTCTTTCCTCCTGTTCCACTGTATATAGCCGTCTGTTTTTGTTGTGTTGTTGCTGTTGGCATGGCCCCCACAGCAACGCACACACACAGACACACTAAAACAGCTGTGTTCCATAGCGCGAGGGGGCTTGGCTACCCACAAACCCTTGTTTCCAACAGCTCATTTCTAGTTTTCTCTCTCTGTTGTTTTTTAACCCACTGCCCTGCTGCTCAGTGTGTGCCCCTGTTTGAAAGATTGTGGCGTCTCTTCCTGTTTTCCTACCTCTTCCTTCTACCCCGCCTTTTTCGTTTCTTAGAAACACATGAGGTAGTTGTTAACTGGCACTGGAAGATACCAGTGGCACGGCACTACCACAGAGGAAGTCATTTAGAAGAATTGATGACTTTGAAGTGCTTCATACCTCATGTACCTCCAAGTGTACACTAAGCTCTATGGGTGCAGTTTAATTAGAACTGTATCTGTTCAGGCCTACAGTCCCCTTCATAGCTGAGCCTCTGACATGTATTTTTTATTTAACATTCTCTTCTGGTGGAAATCAGCATTGACCCTTTTAAATAATGTGGGAGATGCAGATGGCTGGATTCATTGCAGACCCATTTTCAAACTCCCCTGTCTAACAAAGAGGTTAGAAACTCTTGTAAATGAACAGCTTTATACCTTCTGGTCTACAAACATATATACATGTACTAAACTATGCCCTGTTGTGTCTGGGTTCAGAGCTGGTAACAGAATTTCAGCAGCCACTGTTGTTATAAATTACTATTATATAATAACTGATTTTGATACTCGAAAACTAAATTAGTTTAGTCTTGTTTATTGATTTGTCAGACGTTGTATTGATCCACAGATTAGCCTGGATTAGCCTCTCTGGGATTTGATGAAGCAGCCTTTAACTGGATTCGGGGCTAGCTAGGATGGAACAGTGCATTGTTTACGCTGTTTATCTATGATATGTGTTGTAGCTACCATTCTATCTGCTGGTGCGCCAACTACACAGAAAGCTAATTAAAGTGCATTTTATTGTGGAGAAACCCCTTAGAGATCGGAGATTAATTTGAAATGGGTCAGAGACCCATAATAAATATATGCTTTTCTCAAGGGCCAAACGTTTTTGTCATGAGGCATTTAATATTTGCTCCCTAAATGGAGCCCAAAATGAGCTTGTTGCTGTGTGTTCATGCTGTCCTTCACCTGGCTAAATGAAATGTTGTCATTTGAGACCCATGTGCTTCAACTCACAAAGAAGGTGAGGATCAGACTGTGAGCTCTATTTAGAATAAGGTCATGCTTTTCTTTTGAAATCAGAATAACAATTGTACAATAAACTCATGTCAGCTATGGATTATGGTGATAATATGTAGACTATATGCATGCATCTATTTTAAAGTCACTTGAAGATGTTTATCACAATGCTGACTGTTTTGGAACTGGGGATGGCTTCAGAACGCATCACAATTCACACATTAATATGAGAAAAAAAACATTAGCTAATTAGTTTTATACTTTATTTACATTTTTATATTTATTAATTCAAATGTTGCTTTGTTTACTATATATTTTCTAATGACTTACCTTTTAAACAGGAATGGAAAAGACACTCACAGTTCTCTGTCAGTAAGCCATGTATAAACAAAGAATTGTTTTGTCTCTCTCTGTCTCTGTTCCAGCTGAAGCAGGGCAGCGGGCGCAGCGGCAGCGTCAGCCCCGAGTCGCAGCAGGAGCTGTCCAAGGTGAAGTCTGAGCTGGACAAGAAGGTGTTGTTCTACGAGGAGGAGCTGGTGCGCCGCGAGGCCTCCCACACCTCGGAGCTCAAGAGCCTCCGCAAGGAGCTGCACGACTCGGAGGGCCAGCAGCTCTCTCTGCACAAGGAGCTGCTGGTCCTCAAGGACAAGCTGGAGAAGGACAAGCGGGAGAGGTGGGTACCGCTAGGCTAACACTAGTCAGCCTGGAGAAAGCAGAGGGAGAATAGGGTCATGCTAGGCTAACACGAGTCAAACTGGATAAGGGAGAGGAGGGTACTGCCAGGCTAACACTAGTCATACTGGATAAGGGAGAATAGGGTCATGCCAGGCTAACACTAGTCAGGCTGTAGAAAGCAGAGGGAGAGGTCGGCACTGCCAGGCTAACACTAGTCATACTGGATAAGGGAGAAAAGGGTCATGCTAGGCTAACACTAGTCAGGCTGTAGAAAGCAGAGGGAGAGGTGGGTTAATGCTATTTGAAAAGATAGTTTGACGTGTTCCGCCACAGTATTCAAGCTAAACCTCTGTGTGTGTCTGCTTGTAGACAAAGTGAGATGGACGAATCTGTGGGGGCTCTAAAGGAAAAGTATGAGCGCGAGCGCAACATGTTGACGCAGGACAACCGCAAGCTGACTGCTGAGACCGACCGGGTAAAGATCACCACCACCACAGACCACACTGTGTCACCCTCACCACAGGAAACGGACAGCTTCACTACACGTCCTCTCTCTCTCTCCGCTTTGGTTCCACACTTTTTAATCGGTATTCCTACCACCCTTCATCCAATTCTCACACACCTGTACTCGATGTCTGACTCTCCTATTATCTCTTTCCCTTCTCCGCCCCTCCCTCCCTCCATCTCACTCACGCCCCCACAGCTGTGCACGTTTGTGGACAAGCTGACGTGCCAGAACCGCCAGCTAGAGGACGAGCTCCAGGACCTGGCCTCCAAGAAGGAGAGCGTGGCCCACTGGGAGGCCCAGATCGCTGAGATCATCCAATGGTCAGTACAAACACTACCTAGCTCCGTGTGACGTTGGATTGTGGTCCTTAATGTGTAGAGAGAAATAGCTGTCCTTAATGTGTTCCATCTACCTCATGCAGGGTGAGTGACGAGAAGGACGCCCGGGGCTACCTGCAGGCGCTGGCCTCAAAGATGACAGAGGAGCTGGAGTCTCTCCGCAGCTCCAACCTGGGCTCCCGAACTCTGGTGAGACACACACACACGCCCTACACAAACAGGCACTCAGGAGGCATGTTTATCCCATGTCACGTATACATTGACACAAGCTGGTGCTCACCCAGGGCTAAGCCTTACATATAGATGGTAGTGTCTGACTCTAGATGAGCAGTACTTTGGGGAGACAACATGCTGACGTGTTCATTTGTAGTGTTAGCTTTCCCTGTGGAACTGCTGTGAGGTAGTGAAGATTATGTAAAGATTATGTAACGGGATGTCACATAAACTTCACTGTCTCAATACAATTGGAGGGTAATTAGCAAGATCAGTACTTCAGCTCTTAGGGTGGCAAACCACAGCATAGCATAACCTCAGACTGGACTGTGCTCTGAGCCTGCCTCAGACTGTTTTAGTGGACACGCTGGTACGTCCCTGGTCAGCAGTAATGCCTGCCAGAGCACCAACACTGGCCTGATTCCATTACGTTCAGGGCTCAAGCCTGCCTAGGCCCTTAAATAGCCCTTAAGTAGCCCTCCTAATGGAAATGGATGGAGGGAAGATGACAACTGGGACTAATGCCAGCACTAGGCCAGAGCAGAGAGGAGCGTTTGATTTGTTAGTGTCTCCATCCTTATCAGCGTTAGAGACTGAGATGGTCACTGGGACTAATGCCAGCACTAGGCCAGAGCAGAGAGGAGCGTTTGATTTGTTAGTGTCGCCATCCTTATCAGCGTTAGAGACTGAGATGGTCACTGGGACTAATACCAGCACTAGGCCAGAGCAGAGAGGAGCGTTTGATTTGTTAGTGTCTCTACCCTTATCAGCGTTAGAGACTGAGATGGTCACTGGGACTAATGCCAGCACTAGGCCAGAGCAGAGAGGAGCGTTTGATTTGTTAGTGTCTCCATCCTTACCAGTGTTAGACACTGAGATGGGCTGTGCCTCCTCCTTGTGTCTACAGAAGGTCACATTAGGTTATATGGACTGTGTAATCTGCTGTCCTTTGAGGGAGTAACACACACAGATGCCCAAACAGTGATGGCTGGAGGGTTTACAGCGCTGGCTAGCAATGTTGCCTCCAGTGGCCAGAATGCATTTAGTCATTAACAGTAATAGTTATTTCAAGTCATGTGATCTGTACATGGTTAGACAGTTTTCACTGTATTTTAGCTTTTTTCTCAGGATTTCATTTCAAAGTTTGTTAGTTGAATTATTTTTTATCTTCGCGTACACAATGAAATATATTTAGATACATGTGTTCTGGTTGACAAAATAATAAACACCCGCTATGTTTAACTTTGAATGTGAACGGCTCTTTGTGAATTTTTTACTTTTCTGAGTGCCTTGGATTGTTCTGTTGTCAATGTTGCCTCAGGGAGACTCAGGAGTGGCCGCTCCTCAGAAACCCTTGTCCTATTCTGGGGGGGACAAAGGGGTAAGTTTGTCCTTGAAAAGCATACAGCCAATCACCACAGCTATCACCATGCATTATTAAGGAGCAGTCTAGCTGCTGCTCGCATGCTTCCCTGTCTGCTTTGGTGTCGCTGCAGTGGCCTGCCAAAATGCATGAGGCCAGCTAATCACAGAGCATCTGACCTGGAATAGCCAGCTTCATTTGAATGGATATTTGTGGCTGCTGTGAAGTGGGTTTAATGCCCCCCAGCTCATTTGTTTTAAACAGAGCTTTTTGAGACCTAGAAAGCTGAATGGGTTTCTTTCTGAAGTTACCAGAGGAGACTGATGAGGTCTGTGTGCGCTGCAGTACAACAAGGAGACGCATGTACGTAGAGATGCCAAAAGAATTCCGATTGGGTAGATGGTGCACAGTGACCCCTAGGCTGATATCCTTTTGCATGGCTTGAATTTGAAGTGAAGTGAAACATTGAGATCTACTGTAGTGTGTTAGTGATGTGACTTTGAAGAGGATCCTGAAACATGGAGATCTACTGTAGTGTAGTGTGTTAGTGATTTGTGTGCCGTGACTGCTGTATCATATGATGGTGACTGCGAGGAGCATCCAGACTAGACTTCCGATGACTTCCTTTAGCATGTAACCAGATGCCCACTGGCTATTTCCGTCAGGGACAGGCACTGTCTAGTGGGTTAGGTTAGAGAGACACGGGGGACGGGGGGGGGGGGGGTCGATGCCTCATCATTTCCTGTCGCGGCGGGGCCGCTGATGTTACACTATCCCGTGGCATGTGTGGAATGTAGTCCACTGCTTCCTGAAGGCTTCCATTTATCATCAGGTTGAAATGATGCTCTCGTTTCCTGTGCTCAACAAACCCAACCTTAAGCCTTACAACAAATTGTCTTTAGTTTCCTGGTCTAATTCATACAAGTCCACAATATCTCTGGTTCTCCAAATCACTTCAGGCAAAATGCACAGTAGCCTTGGAGGATCTATGTAAAGCTTAAATAGTTAAAATGTTGGGTTGGTGCTTTAAGACTTTCAATAGTGCACATTTGTCCACACAGGAGTAGTTGGGAGCTAACTAGGTAGTGTGCTGTGTTATTCCAGGACCCACTGTGGAAGGTGCGGCGCAGCCAGAAGCTGGACATGTCAGCCCGGCTGGAGCTCCAGTCGGCCCTGGACGCTGAGATCCGGGCCAAGCAGCTGGTGCAGGAGGAGCTCCGCGTGGTCAAGGCAGCCAACAACGTCTTTGAGAGGTCAGCCCTTCTGTCCAGGCTTCATGTGGTGGGGGATGCAGAGGGGGGAGGGTGTGTGTGTGTGGGGGGGGGTGACCAGGTGCTGTCACGGGGGAGAAACGTACACATGAGCATGGCTGCATGCGTTTGGTTCCTCCTGTCATCATGCCTGATCACATACACCCCCCACACGCTACTGCAGCAAGCTGAAGGAGTTTGAGGCCAGGGACAGGGAGACGGCAGAGCAGCTGGAGAGCCTGAAGAAGGAGCTGGAGGAGAGCCGCTCGCGCTCAGACAAAGGTTAGTCCAGTCCCCCTTCACTAGGGCTGACCGTCTTGGTGTCCTTCTCATCTCTGGTGTAGTTAGTCCTTCATGATACCTGATGTTAGACGCCCATGCAGCCTTCTACCTTCTAAATGTGCAGCGGCTCGCTAGACCTGTATCCAAACGCTGGCTCTCCCTCCTCTACCACTCTTAGATCTGAAGCTGCCAGACTTCCAAGATTCCATCTTTGAGTATTTCAACACGTCTCCTCTGGCCCATGACCTGACGTTCAGAGTAAGTCTGCTGCCATTTCACCTTGATTTGCTCCCTGTCTCTTTACCTGCCGGGCTCCTCCCTGTCTGTGTTAGCAGCAAAGGGCTTTGTTTGAGAGTGACACTCAGGGTCAGGGGTCATTCAGACCCAGTACAGCATGTTGGCACACTTTAAAGCGTTGGTGATTTAGTTAATCTTATGGATCTGGTCCCTAGTGTACTTGGCAGACACACACACACACGTAAACGTAAACAGACAGCGCTGACAGTTTTATGATATTTTTTTATTGAAGTGCATTCAAGAAATTGTTTATAGTACTGCATTGCGCACTGTGACTTCATACTGTGGAAACAAGGAATGCTTGTCCACACACACAAGCCTATGGCAACACATACATTCATGACGCCTACACAAAAGCCAAGCACAGCTCCAGTCTGGCAAAGCCCAAGTTTAAGTGGTCCTTCTTGTATCAGACCCATACCCTCACCACCAGGACTAACTTCAAAGCCCTGTTCACGAGGGGAGTGGGCCCTGTGGAAAAGATGGCTCTCGGGTTACCTATCAGCACACAGTGACCCCGTGCAGTGGACCACATTGTGGACTGGGTCTGAGGCTAATAGGGCCACAGTTATGAGCAGGGGTCAAAGGCCATAAGGGGCGTGGACGGGCACTTTACAGAAAGGAAGGCTTAATGAGAGGGATCCGGCTGTTGCCTTTGGCCTGCTTCAGCTACTCCCCTCACAGCCATTACCAACAACGCCAAAGGATCTTACTTTAGCAAGCACCAAGGGATTCTTTCATTTTGGATTGTATGGTGGGATTCAGGCCCCACTACACAAACCAAACCGAAACAGAGTGCCTTTAGGGTTGAAAGTATAGTCTCACCCTGTATGAATCAAATCCATTACTTGTCAACAAATAGACATATTTCCATTATTACAGTTTGATATTACAGTTATGACAGTGAGATATTACAGGATTACAGTTAGATATTACACTTATTACAGTTATGCCAGTGAGATATCAGCTAGATATTACAGTTATGACAGTTAGATATTACAGTTATTACAGTTATGACAGTGAGACATTAGTTATTAAAGTTAAATATTACAGTTATGACAGTGAGATATTAGTGATTACAGTTAGATATTACAGTTATTACAGCGAGATATTACAGTTATGACAGTGAGATATTAGTTATTACAGTTCGATATTACAGCTATGACAGTGAGATATTACAGTTATGACAGTGAGATATTAGTTATTATAGTTAGGTATTACAGTTATTACAGTAAGATATTACAGTTATGACAGTGAGATATTTGCGATATTACAGTTATTACAGTGAGATATTACAGTTATGACAGTGAGATATTACAGTTATGAAAGTACACCCTCCTTTTGTTGTGGCTCATAGTACCACGTCTCCTTTGAACAGACAATCATACTCTACAGCACTTTGTTGACAGGACAAGGACAGCGCAATCACAAAAGCCAGGGTGACAGTACCTTGGCCCTCCATTATTGAGCTCGATCAGAGAGGGACTTTGAGTTGTCCCTCTGAAAGTCTGGATGATAGATGAAGGTCCTGTTTCACCACATGACCTTTATCCATAGTATTTGGTCTGCTTATTAAGTAGGAGTGTGAACACAAACCAGGACAGATGAAAGACTGCCCTGGAACCTGATCAAATCTATTAAAAGGTTGAGGTGTGAAAGTGGCCGTAAAATCCTGATGTAATGTTGGTTTGCAGAAAACCACGTGTGTGAGGCGGCCATTTTGTCATTGATCTGCCATGGGTCAAGCAGCTGTAGATTTACACAGCTCCTCAGGAAAACTCCCCCCAAAAACCTGAAGCTATCGTTTGCTTTTATTTGTATTTCACTCTTCCGCTGGTTTCAACTGTTCCTTCAAAACAAAAAGGACACGGTCTCCTCCTCCTCCGCGTCCTCTCTGCTAGCCTTTTGGGATGAAGTAAGTTGTCCAGAGCCCCATCTCCCCGTTTCTCACACTGCCCCTAACCCTGGGGGATTGTGCTGCCAGCATACTAAAAGGTTTGATGGGGGAACTTTACCTAAAACCATGTGTTTTTACCAACTTTTGTTTGCCTGTTAGGATGCATGCTAAACTACTGTTTCCTTTTCTGTGTAGTAATGTGCATGAATAGGGCAACATATGACCTCGTGCAACTTTGTTTGGTATAACTTCTGTCTTTGTATTGAAGTTATAAATTAAAATTAAACATTTGAATTACTGTAGTATTAGATTGCATTTGGGAACAATCGTGTCGACCTATTTTTGAATAGGCAGCAAGTATTGGAGGATACCTTTTTCCTAGCTGGCTGCACCCTCCTCCTCTACCTTAGAACCTGTACAAAGCTAATGTCTGGCTCAACAAGAGGGAACATAGCATTTTCAGGACGTGCCTCAGCATGACCATCTGAAACGTTAGCGTTAATGGTCCCTCTAACTTCTAACCAGGTTCACCTAAGCTGAATAGTGCTGTAGCGTAGGCTTTGACCTCAGTAACTAACAACCAATAAACAAGTAGCGTTGAAGCAGATTCACTTACTGGACTGGCACTGCATATCGATGAGCAGCAGTTTGTTGTAGTGCGTGTGCACCCACTCCATAGGCAGGAGTTACAAACGTGTCCTTTTAATTTGTCTGCCTTAAAAACAAACATAATACCTCAACTTATGCTGATTTCATCTAGATATTTTTTTGTACGCCCGCACTTTGCCATTCATTTTTTCATTACAAGTCAAGTGGTTTAAATGATCAGTAGGTGTGAACAAGGTCATTTAATTTAAGCTGTTTTGACATTTTACTATGGACCCCAATAATCCATTATATAATTTCCCATGTTACAAGTAATCCTAGCCAACCCAATCATGCAGTATAATAACTATGTAGGTGGCTTTGACCAGTGTGTGCGCCTGTCAGGTGATGTGTCAGCCAAGTACATGTGGTCTCTCTTTCTCATGGATGTGTGTAGTATGTCCTCCTATGTTTGTTGTATAGATGGCCCTTCAGTTCCTGACCTCAGAAAGCCACTGCACTGCTGGATAGCAATTTGAATGCTTCTACATTGGATCAAAGCCAGATTGAACTTCTTCTCCAAAGATAGATTGAACTTCTACTTCTGTCAGTTGTGTACTTTTATCACTTCACTGGGATGATGTGACAGCTGTGACGTAGCAGTGCGATGGCCTTTAAGGTCAGAAAGTGGGGGCCTTTTCTTAGTTGTTTGTCAATGATTTCTGTGAGTTGGTGCTGGGAACAGGTTGGGCTCCTTGGCGCCCTCTACAGGGGAAATGGTGTGATGTAGTGCTGTGATGTAGTGAGAGCTGCTGGTGAGTGTGTGTGGGCCGCCAGTCATCCACACTAATGTCCTGACTTCGTTCCACCCTCTCCAGACCAGCTCAGTCAGTGAGGTGGACAACACATCCCAGCAGCCTGAGGTCCCCTCCTCCTCTCCCCCCGGGGCCTACGAGCAGGAGGTGAGTGGCTGTCCTCACACACATACACACACGCACACGCACTCTCCTGGCCATATTTGCTTTCTCCACTGGGTATCTTTGTTAAAACTGAGTGTTTGTAAAAGCTGAGTGTTTGCCATTGCTTTTATGATTTACTTTAGGAATATGATCATGTGAATCAGAAACTGCAGAATGTATGCAGACGCTGTGCATGTAGAGTAGGTAGGGCTGCCCCTGTGAACCTCTAACCTCTGACCTTTGACTCCCTCCGGTCCAGGATCAAGCCAAGTCCCCTGCTGCTGCTCCTGCCACCCCCTCCCCTATGTACCAGACATCCTCGCTCCTCTCCACACCAAAGGTACTCACTCTCTCTCACACATAAACAGAACAGACTATCAGTCGTTTCATATATTAGTGTAATAGGTATGCTAACCTCTGTGTCTTTTTCCCTGAAGCCCAAAGCTCACCAGCTGAGCATTAAGACGTTCTCCAGCCCCACCCAGTGCACACACTGCACCTCCCTGATGGTGGGGCTCATCCGCCAGGGCTACGCCTGTGAAGGTGAGGGCCACAGCCAGCCTCTAGTCCCCCATCCCAACACCAAGCCAAGCCTCCTGCTGCTGGGTCCTCCCTGCTCTCACAGGGTTATTGTTCAGACCAGTGTTCAGGTGAAGGTGTCCCAGAGGCCCTGATCTTCTCTCTGTTTCTTTGCAGTCTGCTCGTTCATCTGCCACGTCTTGTGTAAAGACAGCGCACCCCTGGTGTGCCCCATCCCCCCCGAGCAGGCCAAGAGGCCGCTGGGCATCGACGTGCAGCGGGGCATCGGCACGGCCTACAAGGGCTTTGTCCGGGTGAGCTCCTCACACACACACCACACACACACCTCACACACACACACCACACTCGCACACACCTCACACACACCTCACACACAGACCTGGCCTGATGGTGCCATGGCCGTCATTACGGGATGCTCCTTTAACATTTGCTTAGGGTTGAAATGTTTTGAAATGTTGTTTGCTTGGAATGGCCTTTGTAACCTGGCTCTGTGCAAAGGCACTGCAGTTTATTTAATATTATTTTGTCATCCGTAATGAAGTGAATGGTCCATGGCTCTTTGTCTGTGCGTGGTGAGGTTCTGAGCTGTAACCCTCCTCCAGATTCCCAAGCCCACGGGGGTGAAGAAGGGCTGGCAGCGGGCCTACGCGGTGGTGTGTGACTGTAAGCTGTTCCTCTACGAGGTGCTTGAGGGGAAGTCCACCCAGCCGGGCGTGGTGGCCAGCCAGGTGCTGGACCTCAGGTACCCAGAATCACCTGCTCTCTCTCTGTGTCTGAGTCCATCCACTCAGGCTCCCTCTATCTCTGTCTGTGTTTCAGAGAGGAGGAGTTTTCTCTGCCCTCTCCCCTTTTCTCCTCTATCTCTGTCTGTGTTTCAGAGATGAGGAGTTTTCCGTGAGCTCCGTCCTGGCCTCTGATGTCATCCATGCCACACGTAAAGACGTTCCCTGCATATTCCGGGTAGGCCCCCTCCACTACCATCCCGACCGCTGCGACGCGCCGAGCATTCCACCTAAGGACATCTGTTGACTCATGTCCTCTGACCCCTGACCCAGGTCACGTCCTCCATGCTGAGCTCACCGGCGCGGGCCGTGTCTCTGCTTGTGCTGGCCGAGAGCGAGGCAGAGAAGAAGAAGTGGGTGGGCATCCTGGAGGGCCTGCAGAGCATCCTGGCCAAGAACCGCCTGAGGAACCGTGTGGTGCACGCCCTGCACGAGGCCTATGACGCCTCGCTGCCCGCCATCAAGACCACGCTGTCAGCCGCCATCATCGGTACGCTCCCCTCACCTCTTTACACCCTTGTGTGTGTGTGTGTGTGTGAGTGTGTGTGTGTGTGTGTGTGTGTGTGTGTGTGTGTGTGTGTGTGTGTGAGTGTGTGTGTCTGTCAGGACGGGACTGGAGGAATGTTGGCGTTATCATCATGTCTGACGCGACACATGACTGACTGGCTCTAAGGCTTGACTCTCCCTTCCTCTGTCTCTCGCTCTCTGTGTTTCCCTCTCTCTCTGTCTCTGGGGGGGGGGGGCGCGGCGCGGCCGGGGGGGGGGGCGGGCGGGGGGGGGGG
>JAVQIZ010173872.1:5000-14597 GCA_036023535.2 Galaxias brevipinnis | reverse complement strand
GAGAGAGAGAGAGAGAGAGAGAGTGAGAGTGGGAGAGAGAGTGAGAGAGAGAGAGATGGAGAGAGAGGGAGAGAGAGAGAGAGAGAGGGAGAGGGAGAGAGAGAGAGAGGGAGAGAGAGAGATGGAGAGAGAGGGAGAGAGAGAGAGGGAGAGAGAGAGGGAGAGAGACAGACAAAGAGAGGGAGAGGGAGAGAGAGAGGGAGACAGAGAGAGAGTGAAGGAGAGAGAGAGAGAGAGAGAGAGAGAGAGAGACGAGAACGAGCATGGAGATGGGAAAAAAAGAGAGATTGAGAACGAGCGGAGGAAATAACATTTCCCCGGCAAGGAAGGAAAACTGCATTGAGAGGCAGCAGGCCAACTATGAATTATGATTAGATGGCTGCATGAGTCTAGTTTGTAGTCTGTGAAAACTTCCACCAACCCCCCCCAACCCCCCCACCCCCCCACTCCTCTCCACCTCCCGCCCCACATGTACCTGCCTGTGGAGCTGGAGGCAGGCGAAGCTGATCAGAGGGCCAGACAGCCACAGGGGAGGCTCAACCACATGCATTCTGGCCTAGCTAGCAGGCTGCACAATTCCACTCGCTCAGTGTCTTATATATGGGCGTCTGGAGAATTGATCTGGACGGACATTGTAGACATTGTAGAGGAGGATTCAACGTATGGATGATGGATGGTTGTGAGGCCTAGAGGCGCAGCCCACCTGTGTGTGTGTGTGTGTGTGTGTGTGTGTGTGTGTGGGTGTGTGTGTGTGTGTGTGTGTGTGCGCGTGTGTGTGTGCTGACACAAAACACGGTAACAAACGTGATTGATGGACTAGATATACTGGGCCTGATGTGTTTTGCTAGCCACGCATGTGTTGTTTCTAAATACCTCTGCAGTCAATAACATGGATCCCAGCTGACAGAGGCGGGGATGATGACAAAGCACTCCTGACTGCCTCTTGAACGTAACAGCTCTGTTTGCGAGCAGCGTGAGATTCTTCCACTGGAAAAACCACTGACAAAGGAAACCTATCTAATAGAGTGGGGCGTATTGATTCCGTTTAGCAGTGAGCAAGAGCAGTTAGAAATTCTCCTAGCGTGGGTTTTTTGTATCTCGTGGCGGCCATTGGGAAGGCGTATTGATCTGCACGTCTTCAAAAGCACGTCTGGATCAGAGCTCGTGAAGACGTACGTTGGCCGGCAGGTCTAGCTCATCTCCCCGGAAAGACAGTTGTCTGTTTGATTTAAGGCTTCCACCGGCTGAAGCTCTGCTCAGCGAGGGGCTCTCTCCGTGCCTCTCATCCCACACCACCAACTGTCACCCTCCACCACCAGACGTCTCCTGTAGCTTAGCGCTAATGCTGCGGACACGTCTTTTTCAGGGCCACACGACGGCGGGTCACTTCATCCACACGACGCGGGCCTGTCTGCCGGCTCACCCCGCGTGCCGGATCCAGAGAGGCAGGGCTGGGATTGGCGGTGACAGGGCCAGGTGGTGCGGGGAGCGCCGGCTGGCAGGAAGCCCCGGACGTCTCCCGCCTCCATCTGGCCACATCTCCCTTTGAACTGAGCCCTGGGAAAGATCGGCCGGGCCTAGCCGGGGAATGGACTCAAGAGGGCGCCTCGCTCGAGCAAATTCACCCACGCTAATGCGTTTTGCTTCGAGGCCTGTTTGGGACACCCCAAGCCCTGAGAGCCTCGGCCGGGAGGGGGAGCTACCGGGTTGTCACACTGAGTCGAGGGAGTTAGAGCATGGTCTGGGCACAACAGCCGGGCAGACTGGTATGGCAAGGGGGAGACAGAGTTCCTGGGCAACGATTGTGGAACCAGTGAATCGCCGGGCTCGGAGGCCTGCCTAAACGTTGGAGCGCTGCCCGGGCGTGGCTGCTCTCACAGCTAGGCACAGCCCTGGAACTGCGTCTCCAGGCCAAAGGGAACACACCTTTTCTAGTACTACTGCCTTGGCAGAGTAGCCCTTTGCTATTGCGGGCCATTCTACTAGCCGAGTACGTGTTGAGCGGACCCTCTGTGGGGTCTTCACCACTGAGGTCGTGCCGCCAAGGCGGGGTTAACAGCGAGCGCTCCAGCGCTGCTTGTTTACCTTTGTCTTATAGGGTCAGCGTGCTCTAATAAGGCTGGGATGGAGCGAGGAGCGTGCACGTGCATCACCGTGTGTGACCACACCAGGTGCTAATCAGTCTCAGCTATCTCCCGTTAGGCTGCCGTCGCCGCGGTGAAGCTCCGGAGCCTGTCCCCCCCACTCCCCGACGGAGCGGGGAGGTGTTTCCACTGTGGTTTTTATAGTCAGACAGCGCCACCCGGTGTTCAAGCCTGGCAAAGCTCGCTGACGGGGAACTGTTCCCTTTGGAGAGAGCTCGACTGCAACGAGCCGATCAAAAATTCGGGTCTTAACTTAAGAAGGCAGCCTCATATTTTATTTAAAACTCACCTGTTCTGTTTTGGCGTTTCACTCATGTCTGAGATATTTTGACAAATCCTCACTCATGCTGTCGGAAGGTGATCTAAATTCTCAAATTTTCCACCTGTCACTTCTGAACACCAGCTTCCTTTTTGATCTGTCACAGCATGATATGTGCCGGCTGTCTTTAGTGGAGGAGGCTACAGGAGTAGTGGAGAAGCAATCCTATGAAGCAGTAAGTGCTTGTACATTCTGTCAGCCCCGGTGAGACATTCTAGCTTGCTAGGGAGACACTGCTTGTGAAGATGTTCGTGGGTGCAAGTGTGAAAATAGTATGGGAACCATTGTGAGGCAAATTTTCACATTGGGAGTGAATTAAATTGCGCCTGGAATTCAGAGATTAATTGAAATGTATTTTCTATCAACCATAAAGAAGGTCTGACAATTATTGGGTTCAAAAAGAAAAAGATTGACAGCCATATTTCGACATGGTGTAAAATGTAACATTTAACCATGCTTTTAAAATGGTTAACACTGTACACTGTATATAACCTTAATTTAATGTTCTGTAAGGGATGCCTTATCACACAAATGGTTGTGGTAAAAAATAAAACTCTTCACTTTGCGACATCCCTTACTTAATGTCTAACGAATTAATGTAATCTCCATCAAATTGCAATTGACTTAACACAGATAAATAACAAATACATTTATTGATTTGTCAACTTTTCCAAATGCAAGTAAATCTGGTGACCAACAAGGTTTTCACGGGCTAGTCAGAGCAGGATGTTTCTGTTCTCTCTGCTGGGCTCCTGGATGTCCATTCAATTAGTCTCTTCTAAAGGTCCCCATCATATAGAAGCTGAAACAAAAAGACAAAATACAATCGTTTAGAAAATGTATGAAACAACAAGTTTTACAGTTTTTGATCTGGTTTACAGTTTTTAAAGGCTAGATTAGTAACTAATGCATGCCAATTACTTGCCAATTGAATCCCAAAAATGCAGCTCTTCGCAAATGACTCGTCCTACCTTTCTCAATGTTCCACACATCAGTATCTTCAAACAGTTGTCGGCCGGGTAATCGTGTCTCCGGAAAAGCTCCTTCTTCACCGCCATCAGCTTCTCCTGCACCCTCTTCAGTTCATTGACTACTCGTTCCAGTTCCCTGTCCAGCCTCCTCTCCCTCTCCTCCACCTCTTTCTCCCGCTCCTCAAACTCCCCTTTCTTCCGGGCCTGCACCTCCTGCTCGACGAGGACTTTGTCGCACAGCCTCCCCAGCTGCTTCATTTCCCCGTCCACCGTGGTGATCTTCTCCTCCACCTCCTTCTTCTCCCTCTCCAGGTCCTGCTTCCTCCGCTCCGTCCAAATTTGGAAGAGCCTGGCCTCCGCCCTCCGCCGCGCCGTCTCCTCCTTGAAGCCCTCGATGGCCTCGATCTGCGTCTCTGTCTTCCTTCTCTCCGCCTCGATCTCCTCCTTCCGGCCCTGGATGTGGTCCCGTTTCACCTCCAGGCACAGGCCATTGCCGTGAAGTTGACGCGCCTCCTTTTCCAGGCGGCTCTTCTCCATCTGCAGCTCCTCCTCTCTCTTCTCTAACTCCCTTCGCTTCACGGTCAGCTTTAGGTGGGTGCCTTCCATTTCCTCGGTCATGCTGTTCAGGACCCTCACGTTCTTGTCCAGCTGCTCCTTCTGCCGGCTGATGACCTTTTGGAGTTTCATCAGAAACACTTTGTTTTCCTCCAACTGTTCTTTATCTTTACGCAGCTTCTTTTCAGAGTCCGATTGGCCTTTGTGCCAAAGGGTATCCTTGTCGAATTCCACCTTTAGTTCAAATTGGATCAGGTTTATCTTGCCCAGCAGGTCCTTTCTGCACAGCTCTGTGTAGCCTTTCCCTGGGTCTTCCACTTTCTCAGCGGCCTTTGACATGTTGAACCTCTCGGTAGAAGTGAGGTTTTTATTTTATTTGAAAGGTTGTAGGTTTGTGTTTCTTTTCTGGGTGGTGCACTGTGCTCTGTTCAAGTGTTGAGAGCAGAATGAGTTAGAAGTGGAACTCTTGTGTAAGGATGACACTGTTAACAGTGTTTCCATGACAACGGGATTGTGATGCAAAATAGTTCCGGAATGTTGAAATGCATCGCAATATTTTTACTTGAAAAGTTCATGTTTTTCTCTCCAAGGTGGATGAAAGACTGGCATGATTCTGTCATTAGCTCTACTGTGCCTGCTCGCAGCTTTGTAGACTTTGAGCCTATAATGACTAGGTTTTCAGAATGTGTGACCAATGTTAGGTCAAGCTAAGTTGCCCGTATAGTTTTTTATTTTGAACCATAATAATAAATTGCGCATATGGGTCATTTCAGTTTTTTCTTTTTACCCCATCGTTGTAAAACCAAACAACAAGCCTGTTTGTGTACCATATTATTTTTATTAATGATACTGTGCTGCTCAAAATATTTTTTCTGAAAAAGAACTAGTACATTCAGAGATAAAAACCGTCAATGTGGTTGGTTGGTAAGAGTTGGGTCCCTATCCCTCATCTGATTGAGGGGGCTTTCCAATTTGTTCCCTCCACCAAAACAGAAAACCTGAAAAACAGAGGATTTATCGATAGCACAGTGTAGTAAAACAAAAACAAAATAAAGAAAAGTGCAGTACCAGTTAGAGAGTGTTCAAACTGGCCACGGCAAAGTGAAACCATTCATAAATTGCTTGACACTCACGTTTTTGAACTTTTTCAGCATTGTGCGATCCTCACCCTTCACCTTCCCTAAGCTCTTTTGCATCATCAAAGCATTCTCCTTTGCTATTTGTCTCTCCAGCCTCTTCCTCTCTCTCGCCAGCTCTTTCGTTGCCAAAACTAACTTCTCCTGCAGAGTTTTTAACACTTTCTCGTCGTCTTTTTCCTTCAACCCGACCTGTTTCTCGCTCAGTTCAACAGCGGCTCTCCTTTTCTCCAGCTCCCTGTTTTTGGTGGCGTGCACTATCTGTTCAACGTCCACCGTGTCATGGAGCCTGTTCAGCCTCCCTAACTCCGTCTCCACCATGCGGACCTTTTCCTCCAGGCCCTGGCTCTCTCTGTCCAGCCATCGCTGCTCTCTCTCAGCCTGGGCTCTCATGGCGTCGGCCTCCCGGTTCATCAGCTCCACCTCGGCCCTCAGGAGCTCCACCACCTTCTGCCTGTCCTCCACCCTCACCTCCTCTTTGTCCAGCCGCCGCTCCTCCACGTCCAGCTGGCCTTCTCTCCTCTTGGCCTCCTCCCTCGCTCGCCCGCACTCCTCCCTTTTGGCCTCCAGCGCCTCCGCCTCCAACCTCAAAAGCTCTTCTTTCAGCTCCAGGTCCTGGGCTTTCCTCTCATGCTCCTGGCCCATTTTCTGCAGGGTGTGGAGCTGCACACTCATCTTGTCGATCCACCGGTCCATCTGGTTCCTCTCGCGGTACGTTTCGTACCGGAGCTTCTTCAGGTGCTTTCTGCTTTCCTTCGCTTCCAGCCGACCCTCGCGGAGCTTGGCCCTGTCCTCCGCCTTCTGCCAGCGGGCTCGGGCCTCCTCGAAGTCGGACATGATCTGTCTGATTCCCTGCATCTTGGCGTCCAGCTCGTTTTGCCATTGCTCTCGGTCTGCCCCCGTCAGCGTCTCCTCTGTCCCCGTAACTGGGGTCTCCACCAGGGGGGTCCCGGTCCCACCCATCGCTCGGTGCTTCCTCGGCCCGGCGGGGGGGCCACGTGCACCCTCGTCCACTTCTTTCTCCTGTGGAGTCAAGCATGGGGGTTACACGGGGTTACCATGGACAGAGCTCCATAAAACACATCACCTGAACGAACTACACATCAACACACACGACATGTCTAACATGTTATTCAAAATGGTTTGTTTAGCAAAGTTGGCAAATGTTTCTGTCGTTTCTAAGTTGATTTTTCTTTTCTGAAGCAGTCACGGTGTTGACGTTTTAGGAACCTCGATGTCAATCTCAGCATTAACTACAATCGGTGTGAAAGGCGAGCTGTTGTGCTCCTGTACTGATTAATGCAGATCATTTATGTAGCCCTGGAGGTTACCGTGGCAATAAAGAGAAAGTACACATGTCCAATCCCAGGTGTGCTGTAAATGAGTTTTCGCCAGTCAACTTACCATCATCACTGTCTGCCTGATGTTCCAAAATAAGGTTCTCTCCTGAGGTTAGTGGGTCAATTTCCAAAGCTTGAAGAGCTGCCTTGTGCTCAGAGTAACATTGTTATTTATGTTGTCATGACAAGAGAATTCATGTGTGCAGAGTTCCAGCCAAAAATTCTAAAGTTGCTTTTCAAACTAGACCCGCTCAATATAAAGCACTAAGAGGAAGAGAGGGGCAAGACATAAATCAATTGAGCCAGCCAGTGCAAGCCTTCATCGCTGCCCTGAATAAGGCATTAGATCATTTGACTGTGAGATCCCATTTAAACAGAATGCCCCCTGCTGCTCGCAGGGAAAGCCACAGATTTGGATAACAAGTTCAATTGTGGATGGAGAAACTGCGCGGAGCCGGAATAACGGATTGGAATTGGATTGATGTGTGGAGCCCCTTAGTGCTTGCCTGGGCGCCGAGTCCTGCTGCCAGGAGAAAGCTGTGGCCTACCGCCTGTGGCCATGAATCAATGCCATTTGACAAGAAATGAGATGTGGCCTAATGATGGTCTGGCAGCGTTTAATGGCTATTGTAGACACACTATTAAAGGGGATTTAAAGATGAGCCATTCTCATGCGTCTGAGGAGCCCCTCTTTCGCCACATCGAGTGGCATGTACTTAACGGCGCTAACACAGCCTCCCTGTGATCTCAGGGAAGAATTCGCCTATTGATTCTCTTTTTTTCTCTGTTCAATCACAACTTGGCACATGGCACGGCGAATCGTTGAGCCCCGTTTGCGCATTCGCCCGTGCACGCGCTTGCCGCCGCATCGATCCGCCTCGCACACCGTCAGCCAACGTGAGGAGAGGATTTCTGCTGTGTGAAGCTTGGCGTGGGAGTGCAGGGTGTTAATGGAGACAGAGGCGGTAATGGAGAGACCAGTAAAGAGGGAAGAATTGAATTAGGCATAACGATTCTCCTTTGATAAAGAAGTGAGCAAAAGTGTATGGTTGTCTGCATGTGTGTACAGAAGAACACGGCACAGTCACAGAATTGTTACGTGTAAAATTCATAATAGGGAACGTTAAAAAAATAGGTCTTATTTAAAAGGAGACATTTTATGTAACCTGTCAAACTTTTGGTTTTCCTTGAAATGCTATGTAAGCCCTATGACAATTAAGTCAAACCGTCTTATAGAAAGGTAACACTCCTCTTGGCATAGCTTCAATCCCCTACAGTTTTCTCTCTCCAAAACCTGTGGTCTGCTGATCAATTATCACTACGTAGACCCTTGGAAAACTGATATCCCTGTCTATGTTTGATATTCGCTCCGACAAATTGTGAACAAAGAAATCTCTCGCTGAGAGTAAAGGCCACAATCACAAGCTCTACAGCCGGTCCCTCTCAATGTCAAACACTCCTCTTCCCCCCTCCAGCCATTAGTCAACCAGTCTGAGCAGCTCTGTGATTAAAATCCCTGTGAGCAACACATTACAGCTGACAAATGGCCGCCCCATTCATCCCCTGCACCAGTGCCGTGACAGAGCCTAACGCAGAGCCGCGTCTCCATGACTCACCTAATAAGACCCGCTGTCACCCCAACTCCACCCCACCCCCACCCAACGCTACACCCCACCAGCAAAGACAGAGGGGGTGAGTGGCTCCGTGGAAGAGCCTAACGCAGAGCGGGGCGTGGGAAGGTACTGTACGACCTGGACACACGTCCCAATGGACACGCTGTTTGACTGCCAGCGAAGGACATTATATCAGAGAGCAACCAGAAGCAAACGTAAAACGACCCACCCAACGAAATCACAAATGGAGTGAAACCCACCCTCCAACCCAACACACACACACACACACACACACAGCCGAGAGTGCGAAGGCGGAGAGAGGTTGTCTCTCTCCCGCAGACAGACAGCTACGTGAAGCCCCGTCCAGTGGCTGCTCTGTGTGTGAGCTCTGACGGGGGCCCAGACAGATATGCCTGGGTGCTCCCCACCCCTCGGGGCGGCACGCGGAGGTGACACCTCCAGACAGTGGGGGGACAGGGGCTGACAGGCAGGGCGCCGTGTGCAGGCTGATCAGAGGCCAGCCCCACCACCACCTCCACCGCCGGGGCCCTGTCAGCCTGTCACCGCGTCCCCCGGGGGCTGGTGGAGCTGCCCACCACCTCCTCTTGCACATTCACATGCACACACACACAAGCTTGCACACACACACACAGCCCACAGTGGAAGTCTCTTTCGTGTCTCTTTAAAACGCCTCCCTTTTGGTAGTCTCTCTTTCAGTCCTCTCACTGTCACCCTGTCTGACACGCACACACACACACACACACACACACACACACACACACACACACACGCGCACACACACAGTGGCCAAATCTTCCAAATAATGAGCCTATTAGCCCAGCGAGGCTGAGCCCGCCGGCGGAGCTCTTCTCCAGCCTGCTCTGCAGTTGGAGTGGGCAGGCCAGAGGAGCAGCAGGTGAGACCACCACCCACGCTGCCCTGCTTTAACCTCCAGAGCTCAGGTCTAACCCACTGAGGGGGGACAGCCAGTGCTCACAGGAGCCCAGAGCAAAGCTGTCACGTTGGGGCTGCACAGACAGGAGCAGCCAGTCCCATGGAACAACACAACCAGGTCCCCAATAATATCAGCCGTTCACTGAGACACACTAGGCTGCCTCACACACACACACACACACACACACACACACACACACACACACACACACAGACACACACACACACACGCTGTTCAAAAAAGGCACATTTCCCCAAAGAGCAGGGTGTATTTGCAGGGCTGGCAGCAGCAGTGAGAGGGCCTCGCTGTCTAACCCCCCCTCCCCCCCCCCAGGTGAAGACAGCTGTGGCCCCGGTCCTCGACGCGGTCTCAGTCACACCCTAACGCAGGTCAAAGCGTCTCAGACAGCTCGCCCCGCGGCGGTCATCCCGGAGGAAATTGGAAATCCGCGGACGACATCGCCGACCTTGACAAGAGGTTGGTTCGAAGAGGCTTTGTGAAGAATGTATCAATTCCAAGACTTCAGTAAAAAAAAAAAACTATATATGAGAGGAGGTGTGTGTG
>JAVQIZ010173855.1:0-17937 GCA_036023535.2 Galaxias brevipinnis | reverse complement strand
TGATCATGCATTACCATCTGGGCACACAGAGTCTCCACAGAAAATTCTAACATTCAGCTACAAAGGGTTCCTGTGTTAGCAGGGGGGAACATTTTTCCCTATGTGTTTTTGTCACTGTGGGAAAATGTTCCCCCCTCTTTCCAAGGAAGTCAAAGACCAAATGACACCAAATTGACCGTGCATTACCATCTGGGCACACATAATCCGCACAGAAAGTTTCAACATCCAGCTGCAAAGGGCTCCTGGGTTAGCAGGGGGGAACATTTTTCCCAATGTGTTTTTGTCACTGTGGGAAAATGTTCCCCCCTCTATCCAAGGAAGTCAAAGTCAAAATGACACCAAATTTACCGTGTCACCAAATGTATTGTGTCCTACATATGTACACTGAGCATTCACTACACTACTGTCTTGATGACTGAGCACAGGACATTTAACCAAGAACCAAGTAACAAGATACAGTAGTAAATATTTACTCTCCAAATAATGCTTGATAATATATATATGCTAAATGATTCTGAGGCGTCGAAAGGAGCCATATGAGGTGGTACGGGCATCTAATTAGGATGCCTCCTGGGCGCCTCACCTTGGAGGTTTTCCGGGCACGCCCTACTGGTAGGAGACCCCGGGGTAGACCCAGAACACGCTGGCGAGATTATATATCTCGTCTGGCCTGGGAACGCCTCTGAATCCTCCAGGAGGATCTGGAAGGCGTTGCTGGGGATAGGGACGGCAGGAATACCCTGCTGAGCCTGCTGCCACCGTGACCCGGCCCCGGATAAGCGGCGGAAAATGGATGGATGGATAGACAGGACCGTTTAGCCAAAGCAATGTTTAGAACCATGTTAAAGCGATAGTTTAGCAAATGTTTATAAAACATATCTACTATGTATACTTACTGTGTAGTCTGTGATTATGTAACTACATGTCTACTATGTATACTTACTGTGTAGTCTGTGATTATGTTGGACTTCTGGCTTTTTTTACTGGTGGTACTGAGCCCGTGCAGTACATTTTCCATGCCATCCAGGAGTAGCCTGTCAATCAAGGCCTTCAGCAGGGGTAGCTAAGGCAAACAATGTTTAGTAAACCATACCACTAAACTAAAGGCAAACAATGTTTAGTAAACCATACCACTAAACTAAACACAATACCTAGTAAACCATACCACTAAACTAAACACAATACCTAGTAAACCATACCACTAAACTAAATAGAATGTTTAGTATACTATACCACTACACTAAACACAAAACCTAGCAAACTATACCACTAAACTAAATACAATGTTTAGTAAACCATGCCACTAAACTAAACACAATGTTTAGTAAACCATACCACTAAAGACAAACAATGTTGACAAACTAAACAAAACAAACTAAACAAAAAGTAATATTTAGTAAACCATTCCACTAAAGACAAACAATGTTAACAAACTAAACTAAAAACAATGTTTAGTAAACCATACCACTAACCTAAACACAATGTTTAGTAAACCACACCACTTAAGACAAACAATGTTTAGTAAACCATTCCACTAAAGACAAACAATGTTGACAAACTAAACATGACAAACTAAACTAAAAACAATGTTTCGTAAACCATACCACTAAACTAAATATAATGTTTAGTAAACCATACCACTAAACTAAATACAATGTTTAGTAAACCATGCCACTAAACTAAACACAACGTTTAGTAAACCATGCCACTAAACTAAACACAGGGTATTTTAGTGATTGCCATCTCTTCGTTGCTTACCCTTATGCCATACGATTCAAACATGACCTCAATGTCCTGGAAAGACAGCCAGAGTAAGTTTAAGCCTTGTATCGTGGAAATTAGAGGTATGCAAATATAGGTGTAGGCTATTTCATGGTGTAAGAGAGATGGATGGTACAGGCTAAACTGTGAAACTAAACTAAATTAAATGTAAGCATTGTAAAACACTTATAACTACTTAATATGTTGAGTATGTCATGTAGTTTTGTTGATAATACCAGTGGGTAGAACTGCTACCTGGTGACCTAATGGTCATGAGTTCAAACCCACCTGGGAACACCACCACTAGTGTGCCCTTCAGCAAGGCACTTAACCTTCAGTTACTCCTGTAATTTCATTGTAAGTCGCTTTGGATAAAAAGCGTCTGCTAAATGGTCGTAATGTAATGTCAGGCCTTGAGACACTTGAGGTAAACAGCTAATTTCAAAGATGAAACTAGTGGATATCCTGTTGCATTATAACATAAGCAGAAACAGGACCAGTGAAAGTGACATGTGTTAACATTAACAGCAAGACGGATGTTTAGCCTGCATACTGCAAATTAGCCTAGGTGCGGTGGCAGCTAATTATTAGATTTTATTTGCTGGGATGCAAAGTATCCACAGCATTATAGGGTGGGATCCTAGGTCTCTCAATCTAAATGTGTGCACTTGCTGGTGACACACCTGGCTGCTCCACATTTACTTCCACTACAATGAGAAAATATTTCAAAAGGCTACACTATGAACTTGTGGGTCTGCCACCTGATTCTGTTTGTTTGTTTCCAGCTTTAAGTGTACAGCCTGCTTTGGGGGAGAGCAGGCAGACCGAAGAGGGCAGTTCTAGTTCTCAGCCCGTTATCAGCAGCTTAGAGTAGAGCACGTGTCATTGACACATTTCATAAAATCGCCTACGGATGCTGAACTCTCACAACTCCATTTTTGGTCCCATTTAGAAAACACACATTGAATAGCATTATAATTAATAAATGACATAACACGTTAAGGCTCTAAGATAGACCATAAAATGTAATACTTTTTTTAAGCATGTGCATGTATGGTATGCATGTTTTTATGTCAGTAAAAAGTGAAGAGAGCATATAACCTTTATTCCAGTTACTTTTCCAGCGGGAGCAGCCTCGCCCTGTAGAACAGACCAATCAGTTTAGTAGTAAAAACCAAATTGCAATAAAAAATTAAAACCAAAAAGGTATTCCACATAAGCACTTTTTCGTTTGACAAATTTCTTTCATTCAGGACTACTCCACTTCCCTAAACCTGGAGCCTTCTCAATACTGGACCCACGCCTCTTGTTTCAGGCTTTATCATTTGAGATTATCAAAGACAAGTCAGAAAATCGGCCTAATTTAAACAAATAACAGTTTAGAGAAGCATAACTGCCAGAGTCAGTAGTTCTGACCCATTCTAGTCCACAGACCAGGGGCCATATACCCTGGCACTATTATTCTTTTAACTTTGCCATTATATCAAGGCAGTCCACTGTCATGTTCTGCGAGGCCTTATGGATGTACTTGTCGCTGCAGTCACGAGGTTCTTGGCACCCTTGCAGCTTTTTTTAAAATAACCCTTTTATTTAAACATACATTGAAGTAGAACTGAACAGTACATCGAAGAGAACAGTACACATTTTTATCGAAAAAACCCGAAAGCAAATAGATAACTTTTCTTTTCTTTTATACTTCCTGTAGCCATGGATGAGCTTCTTGCATCTCTGTACTGGCAGTTTGGAATAAATTGCGCAAACCCAACCTGTTCTCACAGATTTGAAGTCTGCCCTCTCTCAACAGCTGTTTTCAGGTATCTCTACAGATGTTCATTAGAAGTTACATCTAGACTTGTGATTGGCCAGTACAGACCAGTTGAGCTTCTTGTCATTTTTAGATGTTTGTTGTCATTTTCTTACTGGGTTGCCTAAGGCCTTCATCTGAGACTCTCTTCTACTAGGTTCAACATTGCGCCACAGATTGCCATGGTTATCTCCACCAACTCAATTAATCTACGCACCTTTTTAGACACCCAGTTCAAGAAGTAGCAAAAACAACCCAAAAATGTTAAGATAATAGCCAACGTTCTTTTCTTTGAAGCCTTCATTTTTTTCTGTTACCATGAAGAGATGATTTCCTTGACAAAAAGATTCTGATTGGGTCTAATCTGTCCACATGACATCCTCTCAGAGGGAGCTTGGTTTATTCAGGTGTGTTGTCTAAGATCTTCACCATCCAAACAATCCTTCAATGCATCACTTGATCAAATGTTCCCATGAGGCAAGGATCGGCATATTTGGCTATGATACCATTGCCTTAAGATTAACATTACTCAAGGTGGGAACAGGAATTTCTCTGGAGACTTAGGGACCAAACTTAAAACGTATGCTTAGTTCAGCTGTAGTGAGATTTACCAACTTCCATTCAACAGTCATCTGGCCATGGCTCACTTGAAAAATGAATACTCTTAATGTGCTTCTTCCTGGTTAAATAAATGATCAAATCAAATAAAAAGATATATAGCACTAAAACTGGTGGTGAGTAAAGGTCATCGCCATATCTATATGTTCCACAAAAGTGGTGTAATGCATTTGTTTGATTCTCTTAATATATTTGAAGCTTACTTTTTTGGGACAAATTGCACATGCATGCAGTATCCACCAGGTATGCTTGGGTAAACTTATTCCAAAGTGATCTAAATATTTTTAGAACGAGATGCAGAAGTAGATACCCACCCTTTCCCCTTTTGAACCTCTATCTCCTTTTTCACCCTGCAAATAATAAATCAGGATTCAGCATGTGTACACAGAAATAGCATTATAGTCATTTCCTATTGATGTTCGTAAAACGGTCTGACCTTCATTCCAGGTGAACCCTACACAAAAACAAAGGCAAAGAGACAAAATACATTTATAATGCAAGACATACAGATGACTAGTCAACACACATTATTTTGGTTCAATACAGCTATTATGATAGTCATTTTGCTAATATAAGTTCAAGTACTAATTTGGAATGGAGCATTTTGAACTAACGTGTTAGAGAGCCCTCCTCCACCACCATCAAAACCCAAAATTAGGTAACATATTTTGGAAGAGTAGTGTTCAGTTCCAGACAGCTGAATACTCAACACCAACATGCACTGAAGAGTATCTGTTCCAGACAGCTGAATACTCAACGCCAACATGCACTGAAGAGTAGTGTTCAGTTCCAGACAGTTAAATACTCAACACCAACATGCATTGAAGCCGTTTAGGTAGCTTAGGGTGGCCCAGCACTTTACTAAGACACTTTTTGTAGATACTTTCCTGCATTTTTCTTACTCTAAAGACTTATATAAATAAATATCTACTATCACATTCGGTAGGTAACCACTATCCAGTGGCCACTATTATGCTTGTTTTCACGTTTATGTACTGACAGCCTTTCTAAAACAATATAAATGTTAAGGTCTGAATAGTTTGTGAACTGACAGCTGTTCTAAAACAATATAAATGTTTTGTCTGTGTGAGAGTAATATAGACTAAGATACAGTAAAAACATGTTCAGTAGAAAGATCCCTGTCAAACTCACCGTAGCCCCAGGAGGTCCCATTGGCACAGGGAATGCTTTTCTTAAGTCGTCTGTGTTTTTGTCCTAGGAAACCATAGGGAAACAGTTGAACTTTAAACAAGCTAGCTTCTTAAATATTGTAATTATTTACAATTATTTATAATTATTTATTTACAATTTAATTATGTGCTCTAAATTTTATTTGTGATGGATTACAGTGCTCTGCATTGGTGGAGTGGGCCAAGATTCCTTCACAGCGTAGTTATAGATTAGTCAGATACTAAAGGAGGTGTTGGTTCTAGTAATGATGGCGTAAACCTTATTTGACTCCATCGACAAAATATTTTGTATATTTTTTCTAATAATATACATAGTATATAGTATACAGGTTTTGTGTTAATCACATATTCAGTCTGATGTCATGGGATATTTAACAAAAATGTAATACTTAAAACAGAGGAACAGATTTGCAAAATTATAAAAATCAGCTGGGTGAAAAAATCTATTCACATCCTTAAAATAAAATATAATTTAGCAGGAGTTCACAATAAAAACCTTATAACTCGCAACAAGAAATTAACCATAGTTAATTAAGTTATGTTTACTTGAATTACTCATTTGTAGGTTGCTTTTGATTCACATGTATTTATGTTGGCTATTGTATAGATCTTTAAAACAACTTTTTAATTATGTAAAACAAGTGTGTTGTAAATTCTTACCTCGTGTGTGTAAGTAATGGTTGAACCAGGCAAACCTGGCACCCCTGGTTCTCCTTTGCTGCCGTCTTTGCCCTGATAATAGAACATAATCTAATGAGGATTGTTTCTATATATGAATCACTGTGTGGAGCCTAGATTAAAGTTTATGAAACATTTTCAAATGCAGAACAGTCACCAATATTGATGAATTCTGATTTTGCTGTGGAGCCTATGTTGTTTCTTTATTCATGTTACTACATGTGGACAGAGTCTCCATAAGATACATCCTCCTAAAAGTGTTTGAATAACTAACCCTGACCATCCCCCTAAAAGAGTCTGAATAACTAACCCTGACCATCCTCCTAAAAGAGTCTGAATAACTAACTCTGACCATCCTCCTAAAAGTGTCTGAATAACTATCTCTAACCATCCTCCTAAATATGTCTGAAAGATATAAGAATATGTAAGGAATAGGGTGGGGGACTACTTTAGTCAGCTATTAAATAATTGAATAATAATGTCTATGTAATGTGTACCCCGCCTCTCGCCCTGTGTCGGCTGGGATAGGCTCCAGCCCCCCCGCGACCCTGCATAGGATAAGCGGTATAGATAATGGATGGATGGATGGATAATAATGTCTATAATGCTATAGACAACTTACATGTGTGCATCGGTCTCCTTTATGCCCCTGTCGTGAAAGAGGATAAAGCGTTCAGTAGGGCACAGTAATGTGGTGTTAATTACATAGCAGAGTAATGTGGTGTTAATTACATAACAGAGTAATGTGGTGCTAATTACATTAAGTGTTAAGTCAACAGTGACTTATGAAAGAGGATAACATGTTCAGTAGGGCACGGTAATGTGGTATTAATTACATTAAGTGTTAAGTCAACAGTGACTTATGCTCAACAAAAACATACCTTTTTGCCATCCTCCCCTCTTAATCCGTGTTCTCCCTAAATAAGGATGACGATTTATTTTTAATATCTTACCCTATCTCTCCAAACATTGACAGAAAGTCTTTTTTGAGCACCTACTACTGTTACTTAATGAATGTGAAAGAATGCCTATTCCCTCACGCTTAAATGTTTGTGACTGGAGGGCCACAAACTAAAGTAGTTGAAAAATGTGTGTGCAAATCCTCTCTTTACTAAAATACCACAAACAATGATTTATGTAATACAATTCACAAAATGTACTCACATCTTTTCCTGATAGTCCCCTTTTCCCATCTATACCAGGCTTTCCCTATACCAGTGAAAGACATAAACATTTTTAATAAAAAAAAAAATATTCTTACACTTTTACAATACCTTAATCAATACATTTCAAAAAGCAATTTTAGAAATAGTTTGACAGCTAAACCTGACAATTTCCATACATGGGAAACATTTGGACAATTCCAATTTGAATCATCTGGAGTATTAAATAGTCTCATAACAATACTTAACAAGCAAGAAAACCTACAGTAGGTGTGCTGCTATCAGCAAGCACAGTAATGTTACTCACTGGCGTTCCAGGTAACCCCGGCATGCCAGCTATGCCCGCTCGCCCTCTGTCTCCTTTGTCTCCTTTATCTCCTAGCTGGCCACACACACACACACACACACACACACACGCACACACACACGCACACGCACACGCATATGAGGTGTGAAAAGTGCCACCTACAAACACGCAGTGCTGTCACGCCTGCGTCACCATTGTAAACTACTGGCGATCTCAGACGTCCTGAGCAGGCGTCAGTGAGGGGTTTGCATGTGTGGGGGTGGCACTTGTGACACCTCATACACGCACACGCACACGCACACGCGTGAAACCAATGAATCGCACACACAAAATCTATTGTGACATTAAATGCACTACAAGCATCAATAATAACTTACCAGTCTTGGCTTTCCTTTCTGACTGGACTCACCCTGTAGTGTACAAAACAATGTTTCCCCCCACATTTAAAGGGACTGTTGGCGCACACTTCTACTGTTTACTCTTTGTTTGTGAAAGAGGGCTAGTTGATCATGAATTTATTTTCCAGGTTTTTTAGACACTCCTGCACCTTGTTTTTGATGGTGCAAGTGCATAGCTTGTAGCCTAAACTACCAATACTTAATCCACAACTAAAATGTGTAAAATATGTGCACACACACAACAGTTAATAATTTAATATGTACCTGGGATATTCCTGGTGGACCTGGCTTGCCATCCAGACCCTACAAAGAGATAAGTAAAAAAATATTTTAGCATTGTGACCTTGGACTGACCTTGGGTCTACATTTGCCAAACAGGGTTGGGTCTTGTGTTAGTGCTAGTGCAATGGCCTCCTACACTGGGCTGGGTCTTGTATTAGTGCCAGTGCAATGGCCTCCTACACTGGGCTGGGTCTTATATTAGTGCTAGTGCAATGGCCTACAGTGTGCTGGGTCTTGTATTACTGCTCGTGCAGTGGCCTCCTACAGTTGCGGTCAAAAGTTTACATACACTTGTAAAGAACATGTACATGAACATGGTAGTGTTGAGTTTCCAATATTTTCTACAACTCTTATTTTGCCATGACATACATTATACTTTACAAGTGTAAAGTTTTGACCACAACTGTGTGCAGAAAAATAAAACATTTTATGTTATTTGCTGCCTTACATTTGCAAGTAGGATTCTTTGTCGGTTTGTGGTTATGTTTTTGTTTTGATCTGAATATTTGGACCTCATACCCTTCACCTCTAATGTTGAAACTCACTCTGGGTCCAGACAGACCAGCCTCTCCCTTTTGACCAGGTTCTCCTATTTCACCCTGTAAAATAAAGAAATATAATCACTGATGGATCATTTCGATACTGCTCCTTTAGGTATGTACATGTATATATGATTTATTTAACAGATTATTGTTACCTTTATCCCTCTAGTCAATACATTATTGTCAGAAGTAAACTGGGGAAAAAAGGTCACATGTTAAATTGTTTGTGGGGAACACAGGTTTGTCCATCAATTTCAAATTTGAAAACACAACATTTACAACATTTAAGCCTTGATTTGGTTAAACTTAATTAACATTGGGTGGACATAACCTACTTATCACACCTGCATGATCTCTTAATGACAACCTCATAACACACTGCATACATTCTCATTTGGACAATTTACAAACGCTTCAAATGACAACCGCAGCTTAAAAGGATTTGAGTTTCAACTGAATTAAAGCAGCTGTAGGTAGCTTCTTATAAGAGGTGGTTTTGACTGCCTCTGCAGTTTTCTTGCTGTAATAATTTTCCCTAAACGTGCTCTCTTGTCCATGAGGCGCTGTTAGAAATGTCTCCCATAGGAACGAGTTGAACGTATTGAACTGCTGACGCATGAGTATCCCTCCTTTCACTCAAATAACCTGGTTATGCACATAAACCCATAGTTTTGCTTCTATTGTTTAACTTCCTTTTCAAAAAAAAAAACTAAAAAACGTATTGTCAGATCTTGTAAAATTATATGAGGACAAGTCAAATGTGCTTTCTGAAGGGTTATAAATGCACTTACTGGCACGATTCCTGGAGGTCCTGGGTTCCCCTACGCATTGATACCCACAGAAATAGAAAAGTTTATCAGGGGCTTTGAATATGCAAAACTACAATTATTGTAAATAATGTAGACATACTGGTACTCCTCGTTCTCCTTTTTTGCCGTCTGATCCCTGGAACACAGAAAATTCTGTTAATTTGCTAATTTCCAGATTTGGTTTAATAAATGACTTGAACTTGACAATCTTACAGGCAGACCAATGTCTCCTTTATCTCCTTGTGGTCCAGGTAAAGCAAATGGACCCTGGGTAACAAAATCAAAGCACACATTGTGTCAAATAAAACAGACATTGGCATTTGAGTAGATTTTTAAATCACTGGCACAAATAAACTCACATTTGCTATGTGGTCTCCCGGTTGACCCTACAAACAAAAAAACAATCACATTCCACCCTACTTTAGGCACAAATAAAAGAGTTCCATTTATTTTATTCAAGTTCACTTAAATAAGCTATGCTTCAATATACTTCCATTTCCTCCATCTTGACTTATAGTTTTAGTCGAGACTACACCAGATTTACTTACATCTTTACCTCTTAGTCCGGGCACTCCTGGATTCCCAGGGAATCCCACACTACCTTTGTCCCCTTTGGAGCCATCGAACCCCTTGATAGTGAACATAAAACAGCACCAACATCCTATATGAAGTTTAAATTCACAAGTAAACAATATAATAGTGCATGTGATCTTAGACTGCCTCATCAAATGACGTCCTATATTTCCACTGGTAAACTCAGTCCTGGAGGACCTGGACGTCAACCCCTAAAGTGAATCCAGTAGATTGTCTTTATCAGTTCAAAAAAAACTAAACATTGCTGAATTCACTGCCTCAAATAGAACTAGATGTATTTTTCATTATTGAAACGCCAAGATATGCTATTTAGCTGGTGGCATGAACACCCATTAAACTTGTCACTCTGTGGCAGTGACCATCAGTCACAGTGAGCTTCCATCCCATAGAAGCAGCTACACACAGTCAAAGCATAACCATGTTAATAATGTTAAACTAAGTTCTGAACTAGATTTAGTGCACATCCAATAGCCAACAATGCTGCTGAAAGATGAAATCCAAGCAAAAACTCCATGCTACAAATTATGCAAATGATGCTTGTGCATGAAATCTTAGCCAGATTGTTCAAAGAATATGCTCTAAAACCTACCTGTTTTTATGGAACAGGAATCAGAAGACTGACTATCTGAAGACTATACAGTACCCCTCAAATAACATGTCTATTTTGATCACCCTTTGCAGTATACTTTTTCATTCGCTATCATCAGATTAAAAAATAATTCGAAATGAAAAAAAAGGTGAATAAAAATGCAATGCAATTATGATAGAGATAGACTAAACCAGTTTACCTTGGGTCCAGGTTTTCCAGACAGACCAACATTTCCCTGCAGGGGACGAAAACGTGATGAAAAATGCTTTTCTTTCTTCTTCAACAATGTATACAATCCAACAAAACTAAACACAAAAACTCACCCTCTCACCATTCTCCCCCTTTGGTCCTGGTTGGCCTGGTATTCCGAAACCAGGACTGCCCTGTTCCGATCAAAACATATTCAATTTGGTGTGCAATGTGTAGTCATCAAAAAGGTTCACAATATTGTATCCACATACATGCTCTTTGGGGTTGATGCGTTCCAGATTTCAAAATGTTGTCAGTACGAATTCAATTGTTGCCAAAATCCAATAGTTTGACTTTTCATTTTTTTCTGACTAGGCAAATCGTTTGAATCAAGAAGGTTTTTCACACAGATGACATCAGGTGGTGCATGTTTGTCTATTAACATTGTATCATACACATACCCTCTAAGCTTCATTAGCCAAAGGATTTGTCTCCGACACATAACGTCATCTTGGTGGTAAATCTATAATGAAGGTGACAGTGCTCACCTTTTCTCCCTTGCCTCCTTGAAAACCCTTAACTCCCTGAGGCCCGGCAGGACCAACTGGACCAGTGTCCCCCTGAAAACAAAGAAACATACATTACATAACTCCATCATTCAGCTACCACCTGAAAAACAGATCAACTGGACCTGTGTCCCACTGTACTCCCACTATCCTGGTAGATATGCAAGTTTACACCAACTAACTTTCCTAACACAAGTAGCCTTCATAATGTGTTATTCTGAAAACGCTTCAAGAGAACAATATAAAAATAAAAAATGCATTTTAGATTTGTATTTGGACAAAAAACTCAAGGCACTCACCCTGGCACCTTTTTTGCCTGTAGGACCAAGTATCTGTTGAGAGCAGCAAGTTAAGTAAAAACATCCATCATGTGCACATGAACACATCTCAAGATGAACACATCTCATATATAATCCAATAGGTGAATTAGATGTACTGAATCAATGTGTGGCTGTTACCCCTTTGGCCGGTTCACCAGGGGCTCCTCTTTGTCCCTGTCGTAGAAAAGGTCCAGGTTTGAAAAACAAACACACATGGTCTAACGTTAATGGCTGTACACTCTGGCATCATGTATTTTCTCTAGTTGTATTTTTTGTTTGAATTTAGTTCAGTTTTTGCCACTACACTTAGATGGCAATTGGGTATTTTCTAGTGGATATGCCCTTTGGATATGATAAATTATCAGATAAATCCCCAGTTATGTTAGGTTATTAACCAAGCAAAAAATAAATAAATACATAAATAAAAAATCATGTTCACAGACAAACCAAAAAAACACATGCTCAAATTGCCTTCTGCTTAGTTCGCCAGAGTTCAATTCAAACTGTTACCATCTAGTCAGAAATTTCTTGGAATGGGAAAATATTAAAACAAATAACACAAAGAGTAGGAAATTGAAAACTTAATTTTAATTTCTTTTAAAATGAAACATGCCAGAGCCAAAATGTAATAATTTTCAGATTTTGATCGTTGCACTTCACACACTGTTCTTAGTGGGTGTGCACATTGGCCAGTAACCCGTTTATTTGGCTGATCATTTACTACTCTTAGGAAAATCCAATTTGAAAACCAGAAGGGTATAGGAATTACGCAAAGAGTGCAAATTAAGATGAATTAGAATAACCTGCCTGCAGTATTTTTTGTTAATCCAGTTATGTAAAGTATTGAAAATACTGTAAAATATTGTCAGCTTATCATGAAACCCAGGGGCGAATTAAAAAAAGGATTGTTCCACTTTTTCCTGAGGCTAAACCTGTGCAAATAAGACACCCCCGCCCCCCCCCCGAAAATAAATTGTAAGAGAAATAACATTCACAAAGCAATGGCAAACTGGGTGATGCACCGCTAAATGTGCAGCTACTTAACTATCATCTTGGCGCTCCTATGCCACTGGCACGTATTTAAATTAGGTAATATGCATACATAAATGGACGCAAAATCGTCTCTTTCAATGCCAATGAGCCTCATTGCAAAAACTGTTTTCCAATAACCAATTCACAAATATCGGGGCTAATTGCCACACGCTATTAGAGTAGAATTATTTGCCTCTTCAGAGAGTTGGCGGTAATTGAAGTGCTATTATAATTATACATATTTACAACCATATGAATGGCATTCAGTCATTTTAGTTGCCAAAAGAAAATTAAAAAGCATACCAATTTCAAACATTGTACACAAGAATGAATGCAAACACAAGTAAACACAAACACAATTATGCATACAAACAAAATAACTCACCAAATCACCCTTTGGTCCATTTATTCCTGGTAAACCCTGAGTAAGTGAACAAGGGTACATATTTTAATGTACAATATTGAGTTGTTAAAATCCCTATAATTCCTATAATTCGAGGGGGAAAAACTGTATAATAGATTCCAAGAAAAGTACATTCAACCAAACCAAACATTTATTGAGTTCAAGTGCTGTTACTGTGCAACTACATAATAACTTAACTGGCTGTTGACCTACTCTATTTCAAAACATTGCCTGATTTTAAAACACTTATTAAAATCAGGCAATCACTAAATAAAGTTATGTTACAAATTTTTTTTTTGCAAAAGGTATGTGAAACAGATTCTTAAAGGTACGATCTTTTTAAAATAATCAGTTGGAACAGGCATGTGTATTCAATTGCCTAATACCCTGCAGTTTTCAACACAACATCACTATTTTATTTACTTTTTAAAAAAGCCTTAAAGGGACAATTTGATTTGTATCACAGACTTTAATTTCTAATGACATTTTCCTGCAGTAAATATCCCTCTATAGAAAGATGTTTACCTGTAATATACTGTTAGAACTAGAAACAGGTGGGACATTTGCATCATAAACCCTTTTAACTATACAATTTGTATCAGCTAACATCCTAATTCAAATGTTGTGTACCTTTTTAGTATGTGTTAAAGTTTAGAAGTCGTTGAGATCTATGATTCAGTTCAAATGTAGATAAGAACCCAGTTCTATGGCTCAGTGTTGAGGTAGAAATAGTTGATTTCACTCACCGTTGGTCCTTGTGGTCCCACAGGCCCAAAATTTCCTTTCTCACCCTATGAGAGATGCAATTCTGCTATTATTATCTTGTACCAATTTAATTTACTTAGTAAATTAGCCCCGCAAGTCCTATCACATGAATTATCAACAGTACTTTGGATGAAAACGGCAGTAGTTTAAAAAAATTCAGGAAGGACCCCGATGACACAATAGAGTCATTTTCTCAACACGTTTGACATTCTGCTGTTTGATTGCAAAATGCTAAATGACAATACAATGTTTAAAACACAACATTGGCATTTGATGAACATATCAAATGATCGAAAATGGGTGACCTATCGCTTTAAGGATGATCAAAGCAAACAGACCGCACTTGCACTTCGTTTGAGCTATAGCAAAAGGTCCAAATATTCCCTTATATGCAGCAAGCTGTGATGCACTGTGTTGAAACACCTTTCTATCATAGCCAGCATGAACTTCTGTGGGATCAGACCAGACGGGCAAGCCTTCACTCTAAACATGCATTAATGAGTCTTGGGCACCCAAGACCCTGTTGCCGGTTCACCGGTGGTCCTTTCTTGGACCACTTTTGGTATGTACCAACCACTGCATACCAGGAACACCCTTCAAGACCTGCAGTTTTGGAGATGCTTCGGCCCAGTTGTCTAGTCATCACAATTTGGCCCTTGTCAAAGTCGTCCATTTTTCCTGCTTACGACACATCACTTCAAGAACTGACTGTTCTCTTTCAGCCTCATATATCCCGCCCCTTGACAGGTGCCATTGTAACGGCATGATCAATGTTATTCATGACAATGGTTTGAATGTGGATGAGCACTATATTCAGGTATTATTTTACACACTTCATTGCTAGAAAAGAGACTCAGTTGGCTACCCCTGTATAAATACAATTATAAAATGGATATGTATCTGCTTCTAAAATGATAAACAAATCACTTTTACTTTGACAAACCACAACAAAAAATACCACAGCCCTCAACAAAAGTTAAAACTAAAGTAGGCTTTACACATTGCAAATTATAAGAAAACAGTGAAGCAGCAACTGGAACATTTGTAATGAAATGCTGCAGTTATTTGTTTTAGAGAAAGAGCAAAAGTTTACAATTGACCTTGTTCCCTTGACCTCCGTTCGTTCCTTTCTTTCCCTGTAGGTGAAATCAGACAAGTATATTTTTATTATTAATATATCTTATATGCTAAAATAAATGTATTAACAATGGGATGTAGATATAGAGATAGGAATGTAGATATAATATTCCTCCCATACTATTCAATTTAAGGATTGCATTAATTACATACCCGTAGTCCTATAACTCCTTGAATACCCTGAATGCCGGAATCGCCCTACAGAAAACAAATGAGTATATAATTAGTTAATGCACAAGATGCAAGGGAGTTATGAAAGAGTTTGACAAAAAATAAACTCAAACACCTCCTTTTCTGTTCACCATATGTTGCTCACTAAATAGTCTGAGAAACTCGTATCTAGACATGAAGGTCCTGTAGGTGTGCTTTTTGTCCTTAACACACCAATAAAAGAAATAGGTTATTGGTGATGACTTTCCCAGTGTAACAGCTGCTAGGCAGAGCAAGACATCTAGCGCAATCTTGCGCAGAATTCAATCTTGTCAGAAAAATCATAAATAGTTGTTCCAGACTAGGAAGATTTATGTGAATGCCCCCTCCAGCTGGAACGACTCAGAAAGTTGGTGAATGTTTTGGAACACGACTTGCCGACTTGTGACATAATGTACGCAAAAACATGGCGGACCAAAGTAAATGTTTGGTTGATGGTGAGAAACGTTTCATTAATTCACGTTTTGCACGTAATTGTTTTGCTTACATGGAGTTTGTAAGTAAGCCATAATGTATTGGGTTGTTTAAATGCTCTGAGCTACGTGTTCTTTGTAGCATCCATGTTGTCTCCACATTAGGGGCCTTTCTCAAACCAGCCCCTTACAACCTCTCCCTACCCACTTCCACTCTGTCTGCACATTCACATGGAGGGTCCGCCATAATAAGTGACATCCCAAACCAATCAATAAAGCAACGGGCGCTACATAGGAAAACCATATATAGAACTGTACTACCCGCTGGATTGCTGTTTTAACCAGCAAATCAATGATGGTAATCTAATTTGTGGAGGGTACACTAATAAGTTAAAGGGCAAGGCAATGAACAGAAACAGGATATAACACCTTCCAGGTAAAATTGTAGTGTACAGTACCTTTGGGCCTATTGGTCCTGCAGGGCCTGTATTTCCCTGCAAAACAACAGCAGATTGTTTTGGACAAGGATACCTTTGGTCTTTGTTCGAACTAGTGAGGTTAAAATGCGACACCTACCTTCTGTCCTGGCACTCCACGAGGACCCTGCACACCTGGAATACCAATCCCTTCCGCCCCCTGACACATATCAAATAAAAGTTAAACATACATGCCGGGTCTTTCCCAGGACCATAGTGCGGTGTGAATGAGTCTAAAGTGAGTCGGACCCATGTTAATGACCTGAGAAAGACCTGGGTTGTCTGTGTGAAAGGGGTATAAGATAACTACATATGGAAGCTGTATGCCTATTATTACATTTGCTTTCTACAACGCAACATAAAGTTCTTGAGCAATGGAAGGCTTATCAAATGAAATGTGTTATGTGCCTCTACTTAGGCTTTAATTAGAGTATTAGTGTAGTAAACCTAAGTTGTCTGATAACCTTACCTTCTCTCCTTTTTGACCTGGTGATCCTTGAATACCGTCAATACCAATAGACCCAGGTAATCCTAGCATACCCTGTAATAACAGTTGCAACTGAGTGAAGGCACATAACTATTTACTAACTAAACAAATACAGTATTATTAATAACTATTTACTAACTAAAAAAACACAGTATTATTAACTATTTAATAAACTAAATAAATACAGTATTATTAATAACTTTACTAACTAAATAAATACAGTATTATTAATATCTATTTAATAACTAAATAAACACAGTATTATTAATAACTATTTACTAACTAAATAAATACTTACGTCTTTGCCATGGTTTCCTTTCTCTCCTTTCAGCCCTGCTTTTCCACGCAAGCCCTTCAAATAACAGCATGGCATTAAATACAAAACAGTAGTGTCCATTTTCATTAAGTATATGCCATAGCTACATAGAGGTCAACGTGCAAGGTAGAACACCCTAAAGCACCTTGATCAAGGGCAAGGGTGATTAGGTACTGAACAAGTCATATACATATAATGTTTAGGATTTAAGTAGAACTTAAAAACACTTGAATGAAATGTTCTCTCGTTGAGTGATTGATAAATTAAATATTGATAAGTAAGTATTTATAAAATACTAATACTGTAATTAGTATGTTTGATTTTAGATTAATCATTAAGTGAAAGCAGTGTATTTAGTCTATGCATTCCTAGTCCAACAAGTCTTTTCTTTCTAACTCAAAGGTTTGGTGTGCCATCTGTATAATATGTGAACTTGACTCTAGGAAACTGAGATACTGACAGCGTCCAATCAGATTTCAGCTTGCACACTGCTACCCACTTCATCAACCCTTTCCAACCATTTTCAACAGACAGTGTCACGGGTGAACAAAATGTGTGTCACTTACTTTAGCTCCTTCCTCTCCACGTTCACCCTGTCAAAATTAAAGAGTACATATTTAGGAAATAGAGGTAATTCAGCACCTCTGTCAAGTGATGCGACTAGCAGAAACTGGAAATAGACATACAAACTTATAGAAAACTTTATCTTTGTGACAACATCCATCCATCCATCCATCCATTTTCCGCCGCTTATCCGGGGCCGGGTCGCGGTGGCAGCAGGCTCAGCAGGATATTCCATCCGTCCCTATCCCCAGCAACGCTTTCCAGATCCTCCTGGAGGATCCCGAGGCGTTCCCAGGCCAGACGAGATATATAATCTCGCCAGCG